>JABSNV010001000.1:0-110084 GCA_024085815.1 Flaveria linearis
TCATGAATAGCAAGCCGCAAACGCTCAATGATGCAATCACTCTTGCCGCCGCCCTTTCGGAGAACCATGTCAAAGCGGGACTTTATCCCGAAAGGATTCAAGAAACCCAAATGTCAAGGCCATCACCGATCTATCCCCAAGCTCCAAAGTGAATCCCACCCTAATCCATCAATTACTCCAACTCATCTCACCAATCTAAAAGAAGCATAAACGAACCATCGAAACTTTGTCATCACTCACCCAAGTCAAACCAATCTCAATCTCAAGCTTCCTAATATCGAAAACTTACACCGGTCCCCATTTTTTATGCAACCTTGTCAAAGCCACCACCCATCTTACTCCGCTTGTCGCCAATGCTCAAAGTGCAATCGTTAGGTCACTTTAGCATTGTGTGTCGTGAAGCTCCGTGGACAAACCATTCTACCAAGGTTTGTTCCGCATAATCCTCAAAACGAACCATGCTTTTGCTTAAAATCCCTCAACCGAGAGCTTGTTCCATTGTGGAGACCCGAATCACTCCGCAATGCTTGTCCCAACTCACTTTGAAAATCAAGCCCAAATCATGGCCCGCACATTACTACACAACTCAAGCTACCAATTGCAAACCTACCACCTCAAGTCTCGTAACTCATGCTCCTTCGGTTCAACCGCTCCAAGCAATTCAAGCTCCTCCTCTCCCGCCTTCGCAAGCTCCGAAGTTACCACAGCAACCAAGGGCGTGCTTTTATGATGAATGTCAACCAAGCCGAATTGCCAACGTGTGACGTGTGAACGGTATGTTTTTAGTTAATGAGCATTTAGCTTCAATTTTTTGATACTGGAGCTGATAGGAGTTTTTATTTCATTTAAATTTGAATCAACCATTGTCGTACCCCGTACTAAACTTTCTCGACCTTTTTTTGTCAAAGTCGCCAATGGTAGCTCTATCACTATCGATTCGGGTCATCCGCGTTGCAACTCACTCTTTGCAAGTGTAAAATTCTCGATTGAACCTCATCCCGATGAAAATGGGAAGTTTCGACATCATAGTAGGCATGGATTGGTTAGCCTTGCATCGTGCCGAAGTTGTTTGCTATGAAGTTTATTCGAATTCCACTCGCCAACGGTAAAACTCTCAAAATCTTGGCAAAACGTCTCCTAAAAAGCTAAACTCATGTCGTGATCTCAATCTCAAAGTACGTACGCCAAAAGTACGTTCCATTCCTAGCTCAAGCGGTGGCAAAAAGACCCGATGAAAGGAAAATTCAAGACATTCCCTTGTTCGTGATTTTCCTGACGTTTTTCCTGACGACATCTCCGGTATTCACCCATCCATCCCGTCGAATTTCGAATCGACATTGTGCCCGGAGCAACTCCTGTAGCTAAGGCTCCCTATCGTTTAGCGCTTTCGGAAATGCAAGAATTGTCAAACCAACTCCAAGAACTCTCCGATAAGGGTTTATCCGTCAAGCTCATCTCCTTGGGTGCACCCGTTCTTTTCGTGAAAAAAGAAGATGATTCGTTTCGCATGTGTATCGACTACCGTGAGCTTAATAAACTCACCATAAAAAATCGTCCCTTTACCTCGATCGATGACCTCTTTGATCAACTCCAAGGTGCAACTTGCTTCTCCAAAATCGATCTTCGATCGGGTTATCATCAATTACGTGTTCACGAAGATGACATTCCCAAAACTACTTTTCGTACACGTTATGAACATACGAGTTCATGGTTTGCCATTGGATAACCAATGCACCCGCGGTATTCATGGATCTCATGAACCGCGTTTGCAAACCATTTTTGGACAAATTCGTAATTGTCTTTATTGACGACATCATCATCTTTTCCAAACCGAAGCCGAGCAATGAACATCATGTACATTCCAGTCTCGATCTCTAAGAAAAGAAACAACTTTATGCCCAATTTTCAAAATGTGAATTTTGGCTAAGAGAAGTTCAATTTTGGTGGTAACGATTAACGATAAAGGTATACATATTGATCCCGTTAAAATTGAGGCCGTAAAAGATTGGAAGACTCCATCCACACCTACGGAAGTTCGATCCTTCCTTAGTTTGGCCCTGGTATTATCGGGGTTTCATTCTAACTTCTCCAAAATCGCGTTTACCCTCACCGCATTAACTCATAAGGGAAAATCTTACGAATGGGGACCGAAACAAGAATAGCTTTCCAAACTTAAAGCATGTGCTTTCATGCTCTATCTTAGCCCTCCCTGAAGGAAACGACGATTTTGTGGTATTTTGTGATGCTCCAACAAGGTCTCGTTGCGTTCTCATGCAACGAGGCCAAGTTATCGCTTAGGCTCAAGACACTTAAAGTTCACGAGAAAATTCATTTCATCCTTACTCTATTTAAACCACTTTTGTAAAATATAACAAAACTTCTGAAAACCCAAGCCTTATCTTTATGAACTTTTAACCATTTATATTCTATCTTCAAGAAGACTAAAAACTTACAAGATGTTTCAATTTAGGACACACACGTTAAACCGTCGGACTCGCTTACTTGAAAATTTTATTCTAAGTTTGTTCATGAACACCACCTTTTTTTCAAGTGAGTAATTCATCCCCGCTCTTTTCTATACTTTGGGGGTAGCAAGCATACTTACTCAAACGAAAATGATTTAACACTTAGATTCTAAACCACAAGCTCTAGGTTATATGTTGCTTAGAATAATTGTCTAATTGTATGTTATATATCTCATATGATTAATTGCTAAGTTTATTTCTTTTAATTGGTTATCCTCATCCTCATCCTCAATAAGTATGATCATACGCTCTTCTTGTAATATGGTAGTTATATCTACTAGAAAGGAGCATCATTTATTTGTGATTTATATACCTCAATTGTCGCTTTTATTTACGGTTTCATATATTGAGTGTGGATTTCGTCTTAATTATATTTTAAAAGTCATGGAATTGCTCACCAACATACATGTTGACAAAATATATTTTATGCAATGCTACAGGTTGATTGTCGGTTGATTGAAGATTTAAAAACGTTATTATATTTGGACCGTTAGGTTATTAGTTAAGAACTATTTATTTTCTTGTATTTGTAAAAACATGTTGTGAAATGAATGAGATTAAATATTGTCACTTTAATAGTGTCGTGTGCATTTGAACAATCATAGTCGCGCCCCGACATGGTCTGCCGCTTTGGTGGTGGGTGTGACAAGATAGTATAAATTAAGTGCTATCTTATTTATATACATAAGTATATAATACTAATATTACATAGTTATAATATAATAATAATAAAATAATAATAATAATAATAATAATAATATAAAATAATACTAATAACCCGAATAATTAATGTTTAAGTCAGGTGGGTTAGATTATGCTCTTCAATTGAGACTCAGTGACACTTGTCACATCGCGCAGGTCAAACCACTATATGATAAATATATTTTAGGATGACAATATAGTAATTTATTCAAAGTGTAAGACGTCTAATACAATATTTAGGCATATAGTACATGTGCTTTATGCAATAGTTCAACTTTTGCCCCTATTTAATTAATTTCTTCTAATAATATATTATTTAGTATACATTATTAATACATTATTTTTAATATGATATTATTAATTCACTTGCTTTAAGTTTTATTTTATTTATGATACTATAAAATGACATTTAAATTCATATTTACTAATTATATTTTTATAATTAAATACTATTAAATTAAGTATTACTTTATTTAAACATTGAAGTATATAACTATATATCTTCATATTATAATAACAATAATACTAATCTTTTTAGGGTAATATTGTAAGTTTAATAATTTTAATATTTATGTAAATATGTAGTTAATGACATATTATTTAATGTTTCGAAAAATAATTACAATAATAATAAATATTATCATATTAATACTAATTATTATTATAAGATTAATAACAATAACAACAATAATAACAACTATATGTTGGATTCTGTATGCCAAGACACATAGAACATTGATGTGGTTAGTACGTTGTGATCCAGTCGGGTCATACCCAATAACACGCTTAGCAAAACACCAATTAATATTTAATTGATGATATGATCATGCAATTAAATAGTTACACCAATTTAGAAAATGGGTTTCTAATAATTGTATGTGAGAAAGAAACAAATTATGAGGATAGTTTGTTCATGGATATTATTGTTATGTTGTTTAAATTAGTTAAGCAACATCAAATAATAATAGTGTGTGTGTGCATATTATGTATATTAAAAGGTTAATTATATTAAAACATTTTAAATAAACTTAGAAGGTTTTAAAGGGGAAAAAAAACCTAATAGGGTTGTTGTTGTGGGTTCGGCCGTAAGGGCCTTTGCCTTCTCTCCCCTTTCTTGTTTTTGAAACAAAAATCCTCTCTAAGAACACACACAACTGATCTAGACTTCTCTCACATGCAAAATCGATCACCAAGACTAGTGTCCTCATCTAGAAGACGGATTTCATGGATGAAACAAAGTTTCAGCAGCTTTGTGGTGGTTCACGGTGGGACTCGTTTCCAACAGCTTTCTTGATGCGATTTGGTGTTCAAATCCTAGCAAATATGGTGTTTTATTGAAGGCTTGTGGGTATGAACACTTGAGAACATCTATTGTTGATGTTTTGGTCATCCAAGAACAACTTCATCTTCATCATGCATCCACGATTTTTCAGCAGTTTTGCAAGGTAGTATGTATTGCTTCTTTGGGTTGTTTTATTTGTGATAACTAGTTCAACACATATATAAGATCCTTGCATTCTTGGGTTTGTTGTAGACATGCAATGAACATGTTTTTCAGATTTCAAATGATATTTGTTTGATGTTAATCCGCTCGCGTTTCAAGTTTAAAATGGTTGAAACAACATGTTTAGGTCCAACAAACCCGACAATGGCATCTAGAGCCGGATAGTGGAGACTAGTTTCATGTGTTCTTGTAAAATTGGTTTTATGAGGCTTAACAACCTTATTAGGGGTTTGTGATGATTTGATGATACCCCAACTTTCAAGGTTGTAATCATACATGCTTATTGGATCTTGAAAGGAAAGATATCAAATTGGTTGATTGGTTTTGTTGGGACAAAAGACCAAATTCTTAGTTTGTGTTGGCTGAAAATTTAGGGTCAATGGGGTTCATTTAGTTCTTGAAATGATGTATATGGATACATGTTTTAGTGCATAACATAGCCTTGACCATGTATGTTTTGGATTGGTTGATTGTGGAATTGTCATTTGGTTGTATTCTTTCTATTTGGGTTGATAATTCCTTTGATGTTTCTATTTGGGTTGTAATTTGTTTATTCATTTGGCAATGTAATAAATAGATTAGGAGTATTTTTCTTTTACTAGAAATATGTATTAGGATATATATACTTTGTAAAAGAAGATGCTCGGGAAGGAGCACAAAAGGAAGACAAAGGATGGACTTGAAGCATTTGGATGCAAGTTCAAGTGGGAGTCTTGGAGACCTCATCATTTGTGATGGTGTTCAACCCTTAGGAAAGACCTTATGACAACACTGTGATGGCAAACAAGTGTAGTCAATTTAGTGGCTATAGTTATGCACATATTTGTATGATTGTGCTTGTTTGGTTGTTGTTGTATGATTGTTATTGACATTGGATGTGCATAACAAACTAATTAACAAACTTACAAGCTGAATTTTATGGTTCCAATCATTAAGTGATTAATAAAGGTTATTAAAAGGATTAATGATTTAATAAGAGAGGTTTTATTAAAAGTGAACCATAGGATACCTTGTATTTAAAGCATGCAAATACAAGGTAATAGAGTTTTCAAACTAGAATCAATGAAAACTAAAAATCCCTTTTCAAACAAGTTTAACACCGTCCTTTTGCACAACACTAAGTCATTTGGAAACTCTTAATGGGATAAAGGTCACCTAACCATTTTGAGGGAACTTATGACTTAAGGTGGGAATACCACATTGGTGGGATAAAGGTCACCTAACCACTTGTGTGGTAAACTCACATGTGGGTGCAAGTAGGGAACTTGATTTGCAAAACCTGTTGAATGGATCACCTAAAATATGGTCCAATGTGTTGATGGGATTAACATGCCGACTTGCATATGATTTAAAGTCGATCCCATACCGCTAGAAGTTGCAAAGGTTGTGTGGACCAAAAGAACTGACCAGATCAGGAAAACCTCTAAGACCCACATGCCATGCTACAACTGCTGAAGACTCTCATCAGCTATTGTGTTCTCTTGCTTGAATGTCAAACTCGAGAGTATCTTAGCTCCAGCCTTCTGCTGTTATGACAAAGTCTGAAGAACAAAGTATGAAGATCAAAGAACTAAAGAATATCAGCTGAAGACTCCAAAGTACTGAAGACAAGTACTGAAGTCTGAAGTACTGATCTACAAGTACTGAAGACTTCAAGTACTGAAGACAAGTACTGAAGAATCAAAGCTGAAGAACTAAAGAACTGAAGACCTTCTACTGAAGCACAAAGTCTGAAGACAAAGACTGAAGACAACAACTGATGATATCTACTGAAGTCATCAGTTGTTATATCATCTGAAGCCAAGTCTGAAGACCAAGTACTGAAGACTCAGAGTTTGTCACAACAACTGAAAAAGTCTTCTTCAGTTGTTGTGGTGGTTTTTCCTTTTCAGTAGTTTATTTACTTTCAGTAGTTGTACAACAACTGAAGAGCATGTTCTTCAGTTGTTATAGTATCAGTAGTTATAAACGACTGAGAGTTTGTTCTTCAGTCGTTGTAGGATTTCAGTAGTTTACTTTTGTCAGCACTTAAGAACTTTTGTAAGAAGATGTCAGTTGTTGACATCTTCAGTAGTTTTATGTTTTGACAGCTGTAATTTGAATATTCAGTGATGTCAGAAAAGGACATCACCACCATGCTTTTGCCTCCTATATAAGGATGGCAAGCCATACAGTTTTAAATGCCGAAACGTGCGATCAATAGAACATTTATTGCTTCGCAGAACTCTTCTCTCTCTATGTTTATGCTTTAGTTGCAATATCTTTTGTTCTTGCTTTAATTGCTAATTAATGTGCTAAATCCACTGCAAACATAATCTAATTGATCAACACGAGAGGCTGAGATCCTGTCAATTGGTATAGAGCAGGTTAATCATTGATCAATCTTACCATTGATCATTTGAAACTGCTCTTTTGATCTCTCAGTTGATCGAATTAGCAATTTGCAAGAGTTAGTCATAGAGAGTGAGTTTCTGCTGTTTCCGGCCAAATCTTGAGGTCTTTTGGTGGTTTTGAGTTACGATTGTCGTGTTTAAATTTGTTCTTGACCAAACCCTGAGATGACAACACCAACCAATGATCCTCACAATACTGGTTCCGCAACCAAGCCTCCGATGCTGGTTAGGAACGAGTATAACATATGGCAAAGACGTATGCTGCACCACTTGGCTGTCAACAGTGCTGGTTGTTGGAAGTCAGTGGTGCATGGGCCATACAAGCCTATGGTGAACGTCCCGGAATCTAATGAACAGGTTGCGAAGAAACCTGAACAGTATTCGGACGAAGATCTAAAGCTGTTTGAAATTGATGCTAGAGCCCATGGAATTTAGCCATGGCCATTCCAAACGAGATATATTCAGGGCTCTTGCATCATGAGTCTGCTCATGACCTATGGGTTGCTCTAAAGGAACAATTTGGAGGAACTGATTCGGTCTTAGCAAACAATAGGGAAATCCTTGCCCAACAATATGAGACTTTCTCATATAGAAAGGGCGAGACTCTGACCCAGCAGTTTGAGCGGTTCTCCTGTTTAATCTCTGAGCTGAAGATGGTTAAACAAGAGTACTCCAAAAGCCAGATGAACAACAGGTTCCTCAGGTCATTGCCTGAGAGATGGGACACATATACCATTGTCCTACGCTCTAGTGCTGACCTTGACACTCTATCTCTCACCCAACTTCATGGGAAACTACTCACTTTTGAGAGAGAGGTAGAGCAAAAGAGGAAGTTGTCATCTTCTGGCAAACTTGCTGATGACTTTGTCCAAGGTAATCCTGCCTTGATAAGTCATGAGTCAGAATATGCTTCATCAGAAAGTTCTTATGATGAGCATATTGATTTCTCTACAAACTCAGAACAGCTTTTGTTGGTGTCAGTAGTTCAGGAGGAGGTGGTGACAACTTGTGTTTTCTGATGGAAGATTTGAAGGGCATTCCAGATGATGATCTGGAAGAGATGGATATTTTGAACCAAATGGCAATGATAAATATCCGATCTCAGAAGTTCTACAAAAGAACTGTAGGAAATTCCCAGGACTCTCTGGCAAAACCAAAGTTGGTTTTGACAAGAGTAAGTTGAGGTGTCACAAGTGCCAAAGGCTTGGACACTTTGCAAGAGAGTGTAGATCATCTGGATCTAACTCATCTGCACCCTTTGTGACTTTTCCCAGCAATAGCTCACAGCACAAAGGGCAACCTTCCTACAGTTCTCCCCATCCATCTCAAGCACAAGCACCACCTGCTTATTTTGTGCCACAGGGTCATATGCCTTATCCTTACCCCTGTTACTACATGCCTCAGCCTGGTCAACCTCAAGCACCCCCGGCTCAACCACCTCATGCTCTTCCAGAGCCTCATTCTTCCCAATCTCATCACCACACACAACACAACAACAAAGCTTTTTCACCCCAACTGCTGTTGACTGGAGTAGTCTACCAGAAGAGCTATCTGGTCAGGAACCACTACTCCAAGGTGCTGGTCAACATGGTGGTGATCAACTTTTGGAAATCTTGCTCTGATGGCCCTTGATTCTGCTGAAGGGTCATCATCCAATGCCTCATCTCAGGTATCCACTGAGGCAAAAGCCAAGCTTTGTTCAGAGTCATGCATAGCAGCATTTGCTTCTATTAGAGAAGCAAATGTAGCTTTAATAGATAAAATCTTGAGCTTGAGCACACTATTTCCAAAAGAAAAGCTGATTTTGAGGTTGTTCTAAAGATAAAAATGATGAGATTTACAAGCTCAACTGCCAAATCAAAGATAGTAAAGCTAGGGAAGATGTACTTCTAGAGAAGTACAAGGACCTCAAGGAAACTCTTGCAACCACCCAAGTTGAGTGTGATCGATGGGTGCAATCTTGCAAGGGTTTTGAAATGCTTCTTAGCAAGCAAACAGCTTCCAATGTGAAGTTTGGCATTGGTTATAATCACACTGCTCCTCCCACAGACTTCATTTCAAGAGCAGAAGTGAATCTGATGGGGAGAGCAATAACCAATCCTTCTCATCATGTGACTTACTATCCTCTGAATCAGCATCATCAGAGATAGATTGTCACATGACCAAAAGGCTGATCAACTCAGGAGTTGTCACTAGAAGTACTGAAGGTACTGGAGAGCAAGTGACAACATCTGAAGTTCAAACCTCAATACTGTTAGCACTAAAGAGAAGAAAACTAACAGTAGGAAAGGTTTGAAGACAGCTAGAGAGGATACCAGGAAAGCAGGCACTAGGAAGAAAACTGCTAGTACTGATGACAAACAGCTGAAGAACAAGTCTTCAGCAGTTAAATCCTCTTCAGCTGATGATCAGCATAAGATGAAGAAAAAGCCATGTGAGATATGTGGCTTGTTCAATCATCTTACTGATGAATGCTGGTACAAAAGGGGTTCCAAACTCAAACAGAAGGAGCAAATTACTGAGAGCATCAATAAAATGAAGAATGAGTTTGAAACCAAGTTTGTACTGGCAACATCCAAGCCTGAAATCCCTAGGCCCAAAGTTAAATCCAAGAAGGTAGGGATTACTCAGGCAACAGCTGAGGTTGCTCATAAAAAGATGGTACAACATAGAAACTCATCATCAGCAAACTCCAATGTGTTTGAAGAGCTGAAGGCTTTATCACAAAATCAGACACAGTTGGTGATGATGGTTCAGCAACTAGTAGGAAGAGTCAACCACGTAGATGCTCCTATGTTGAAACACAGAAAAGGAAGTCCAAGCCAAAGGGTTCCTCTTCTGTACCATCTTCTTCACCTCAAGCTGTCACTCACAACACACCTGTTAGTGCTACACCTGTAGCTGAGAACAGACCCAAAGCCAAGAAGGTTTGGGTCTCCAAGACTAACTAAAACATGGTTGTGTTTGTAGGGTTCTTCAACATGCCATAGAAGCATTTGGTATGTAGACAGTGGAGGATCCATGCATATGACTGGAAGCAGCTCCCTTCTTAATGACTACTCTCAAGGAAAGAAGGGATTTGTTTCTTTTGGCAATGATGCAAAGGGTTACATCGTCGGAAAAGGCTTTGTTTCCAACGGGGAAATAAGGTTTGATGATGTTAACCATGTGGAGAATCTCAAGTACAACCTCTTGAGTGTCAGTCAAATGTGTGACAAAGCCATGTTGCCCTTTTCACAAGCCAGAACTGTAGGATTCTGTCATCCAAAGTTCTGAGTTTGATTGACAAGGCATTGGATGAACACACTCTCCTGAAGGCCAACAGGACAGGAAGAGTGTATGCCTTAGATCTCTCCAAAAAGATGGATCTAAAAGGCAATCCTTGCCTATTCTCCAAGGCATCCCCTCAAGAGTCTACTCTATGGCATAGAAGGCTGGGTCATGTTAATTTCAAGAACATGAATCAGCTTATAAGCCATGGTTTAGTAAGAGGATTGCCTCTGAAGGAGTTCAAGTGTGAAGATGACTGCACTGCTTGCTTGAAAGGAAAACAACACAAAGTTTCATTCCCTTCAATAGAAGAACCAAAGTCCACTGCCTGCTTATAACTTCTGCACATGGATCTCTTTGGTCCTGTCAGAGTAATGAGCATGGCAAAGAAGAAATACTGCCTGGTAATTGTGGATGATTACTCCAGGTTTGTATGGACTTTCTTCTTGCACTCCAAGGATGAAGCAGCAAAGACAATAATGAACTTTGTGTTACAAGTAGAAAAGCAGTATTCCCTACAGGTCAAGTGTGTGAGGAGTGACAATGGAACAGAATTTAGAAACCACACACTTGATGACTTCTACCTGTCCAAGGGAATTAGAAGGCAGTTTAGCATTCCAAGAACTCCTGAGAAGAATGGAGTGTGGAGAGAAAGAACAGGACCCTCATTGAAGCAGCAAGGTCAATGTTGGCTGACTCAGGGCTGCCACTGACCTTTTGGGCTGAAGCTGTCAATACAGCTTGCTATGTACAGAATAGAGCCTTAGTAAATAAGAGGTTGATGAAGACTCCCTATGAAGTTCTTCATCATTTGGCCCCTCTTATTTCATTCTTTAGAGCCTTTGGGTGTCCTTGTTTCATTCTAAACACTAGCAACCCACTCCATAAGTTTGCTAGTAAGGTGGATGCAGGGTACTTTGTTGGTTATTCATCAACTTGCAAAGCATACAGAGTCTTCAACTGTAGAACCAAAGGGGTTGAAGAAACTTTGCATGTTAAGTTCAATGAATCTCCAAAGGACAAGATTCCACAAAACCTGTGGAGATGTTTGATCTGGACATACTGCAATATGTTCCTTATCAACCTCCATCTGTTGAGCCTGTCAACAGATCTCCACCTGGTGGTACTGAAGATGATGAAGTCAGTACTCACCTCTTCAGGTTTAGTGACAACCTGCCTAAGTTCACTGAAACTGATGCTCCTGTAGCCTCAGCAGCTCCATCCACTACAAATGCTGATGAGATTTCTGCCTGCTCTACTTCGTTTGAGCTGCCATCCTCTACATGGTTTCAGGAATCTCCATCACCATCTGTTGCTGCTGATGGGTCTACAAACACTTGCACAGATATTATAGTTTATCAAGAGCTCAAGAATCACCCCACTTCACAAATCATTGGTGATATCCATGCTGGAGTTTCAACCAGGAATCAATTGTCCAACTTTTGCTTCTATGCTCTCTTCATCAGTCAGCAAGAACCAAAGAACTATCATATTGCCTTAAGAGACAATGGATGGGTGGAAGCTATGCAGCTTGAGCTACTTCAATTCAAGAAACAGCAAGTGTGGGAGCTTGTTCCATTACCCAAAGGTAAGTGTGCTATAGGCACCAAGTGGGTATTCAGGAACAAAACAGATGAGAAGGGCCAAATTGTCAAGAACAAGGCCAGACTGGTTGTTCAAGGGTTTGCACAGGAGGAAGGAATCGATTATGATGAGACCTTTGCACCTGTGGCCAGACTAGAAGCAATTAGACTGTTCTTAGCTTATGCTGCCTTTCACAGTCTTAAGGTTTATCAAATGGATGTCAAAAGTGCCTTCCTATATGGAAAAATCAAAGAAGAGGTTTATGTGTGTCAACCACCAGGCTTTGAGGACAATAAACATCCTGATTGGTGTACAAGCTTGATAAGGCTCTTTATGGGCTGAAACAAGCACCTAGAGCCTGGTATGAGACACTTTCAACCTTTCTTCTTGAGAATACATTCACTAGGGGCACCATTGACAAAACCTTATTCATCAAGACTGTGGGACAACATAAGCTCCTTGTTCAGATTTATGTTGATGATATCATCTTTGCATCCTCTGATCCAAAGTTGTGTGATGAATTTACAAAGCTTATGAAGCTGAGATTTGAAATGAGTGCTATGGGAGAATTACAGTACTTTCTGGGCTTGCAAATCAAACAACTGGATGATGGAATCTTCATCCATCAGTCCAAGTATACCAAAGAGTTGCTGAATAAGTTTGATTTACAATCCTGTAAGCCCTGTTCTACTCCCATGAGCAGCATCATACAACTAGATGTTGATCAGAAAGGTAAAGCGGTTGATGAAACCCTTTACAGATGTATGATTGGGTCCTTGATGTACCTTACAGCTTCTAGACCAGACATCATGTTTTCAACATGTGCTTGTGCTAGATTTCAGGCTGCACCTAAAGAATCCCATTTGATTGCAGTCAAAAGGATCTTTAGATATCTGCAAGGTACCCAATCACTAGGACTTTGGTATTCAGCTGGGCATTCATGCAAATTAGTTGCTTTCTCTGATAGTGACTATGCAGGATGCAAAGTCACCAGAAAATCCACTTCTGGTGGTTGCCAATTCCTAGGCAATTGTTTAGTTTCTTGGCAGAGTAAGAAACAAACATCAATTGCTACATCCACTGCTGAAGCTGAGTATATTGCTGCTGCAAGCTGTACCTCTCAAATACTCTGGCTTCAGAACCAACTTCTGGATTATGGCATTACTGAGACTAAGACTCCATTATTAATGGATAGTGCTTCAGCTCTTTGTATTGTTAAGAATCCAGTCCAGCACTCTAGGACAAAGCATATTGAGATCAGACATCATTTTATCAGGGATTGCTATGAGAAAGGTCTGATTGATCCTAAGTTTGCCTAGTGCAGATGAGCTTGCAGACATTTTTACTAAGCCTTTAGATAGTGCCACATTCCAAAATTTGGTACTAAGGCTTGGTATGCTGCAGCTTGAATGATTTGACCTATGCTGGTACTCTTAGTTCACAACTACTGAAGAGCAAAGGTCAAAATAAGTACTGATGAGTAATTTAGTCTTCAGCTCTTTCACAACTACTGAAGACTAAACTGACTCAAAGTACTAATGTACATTATTTATTGAAAAACAACTGATGTAGTGAAGTGGATTACAACTACTGATGTATGATTTTCAATAAATAAGTACTGAAGAACAAATTTTGCTCACAAGTACTGATGTGTATTCTTACACAAATACTGAAGACAAAATTTGTTCACCAGCTCTGAAGAACTTCATCAGCACTTGTGAACATCTGATCACAAGAGCTGAAGGCATATTCCCAAGAGCTGAAGGGTCAATGAAACATCTGAAAGTCAGCCAAAGAGCTGATGAGTAAATGTCGAGGCTAGTATGAAACAACTGATTTGACGGAAACAGCTGATGAGTAATTTCACATCAGCTGATAACAACAGCTGCTGTTTCATACACAAACAACTGAAGGACAAAACTATGTCTTCAGTAGTTTATAACTACTGACATCAGTAGTTCACAACTACTGAAGGCTAACACCAAGTCCTCAGTTGTTTACAACAACTGAAGCAATACCATGTCTTCAGTAGTTCACAACTACTGATCTCAGTAGTTCACAACTACTGAAGGCTAACACCAAGTCTTCAGTTGTTACAACGTCTGAAGAAGAATACTAGGTCATCAGTAGTTCATAACTACTAAAGACTGACAGTAACTCTTCAGACGTTCACAACATCTGAAGGACAAACCAAGGTCTCAGTAGTTTCACAACTACTGAAGGCTAACACCAACTCCTTAGATGTTACAACCACTGAAGGTTAAAACCACGTCATCAGCTGTTAAAACAACTGATCACTAACACCAAAACCTTCAGTAGTTTCTTTCAACCTTTGCCCTACCCTATAAATACCCCACCTTCAGAGCATTTACTCCTCACCTGACCTAATCCTTACAAACCTCTGAAATTCCCATACACCATTAATGGCGAACATGCAACTGAAACCTCGACACAACTGTGTCGCCCACCTTACAAAATCGCCATTATGGCCCAAATTTCACCAAGCCGTCGATCTTATGCATGACTCACCATACAAAACGGCTTTTCTCTTGAACCCCACTCTATACACCGACTCCTTGACGGAGTTTTGGACAAATGTGACCGTCCAAACCGGAGAGCAGAATGCCGAGGTCTCCCTCCGGTCCTCCGTCAATGGAAAACCCGTGGTTATCACTCCAGCTGCTCTACGCCAAACCCTAGAGCTGGATGATGCCACTCACCCAACTTCCTACCCCAAAGGTACCCTTGATCTCTCCTTCACATCTCATGACTATCAGGGTAACCTCTCCGCCTCCACCTTGTTGAAGAAACACTTTCCTGATCCTCAACGACTGATCTTCCATATGGTGAATGTATGTCTGGCTCCCAAGACCTCTTCGTGGGACCAGATGTCCACAAGGTGGCAGCAGGTATTGTATTCTATCCTTGAGAAACAACCTTTAAATTTTACTGATCTTTTATTTTTGGAACTCAAGGACATGGCCACAAAACCTTTTTCTAACCGTTGGAACTTGTATCCACGGTTCATAATGGCCATGATCGAATACCAGCTTCAGGCTGAGGGACTAGTTGGCACTGGGGTCCCTGCCATGGCTGTTCAAGCTGAGGTATACTCCAGGCACAACACTGACCCCACACTCAAACAGGCTGGCCGGCTGCGAAAACCCACGCAGCTGGAACCCACAGCCTCCACCTCCAAATCCAAAGTCCCCACCAAGCCAAAAGCCAAAAAGAAGCCAACCAAGGCTACTTAGGGAGATGAGTCCCCTGAGGATGCCCCTGCCACACAGAGGCAGGATGTGCCTGCTGGTTCGATTCTCCCAGCAGGTACCACGACTCCACCCACCACAACCGCACAGGCTTCCTCTCACAGGAGCCTGATGCAATCAATTTTGGGGCAACCACATTACTGGGGTCTTCCTCACTTGAGGAGGCTGCCATTGAAGAGCACAGTCCTCCCCATGTGCATACTGCTTCTAGCCCACATACAGAGGAGACCGCCCCACTAAGCCCAACATTGGTTATAGCCAAAGTGCTGACTGATCTGAGCACTCCGCCCTCTCCCCAGAAACCTATTACCACTGGGGAGACTCCAACCGAAGAGGGGGTGGGCACAAGTGCTGATCAGAGCCCACAGCACAGAGAATCAGTTCACTCTCCCAGTGTGGCTAGGGAGAGAGAACAATCTGGTGAGGCTGCCACTTCCCCTGCATCAACATCTGAGCAGGGTGAAGCTGGCAACATCTCTAAGACCTCATCAGAGGAAATGGCCGATGATGGATCCAATCCGGAGGCCAGAAGTCCCCAGTACCAAGAACAAGGGGCACATGTCATTACTGAGCCACACTCAGGACATGTTCATCCTGACAATGTCAGGAGGTCAGGTGATTCAGCTCATGCTGATGATGACCTGAGCTTCTTCTACGATGTAGTTGCTCAAAACACTATCCTTGAGGATGAGATAAGCAGACTCAAAGAGCTGCTTGCTCAGATGACTCAGGATAGAAGTCCATCTGCCACCACTACCCCACAGATGGCACCTTCACCTGAAGGTCTCACAGACACTGAGCCACTCCCACAAACTCAGCCACCAGCCCCTGCTTCTGGCACTAGCTCTCTGGGACAGAACCCCCTGAGCAGCTGGATGCTATCCTCCAGAAATCCCTGCCTCTCATCACACCAATCCTTAAAGATATTCAAACCCTTGATGAGAGGCTTCCCATATATATACAACCCATGGTGGAGGTTGCCATATCTAAGGCTCTTGCTGATAGTCAAACCCCAACCAATGCAACCAAAAGGGGGAGACATCAGTGCAAGACAAGAGGAAGAGGGGAGAGGAGGAGAAAGAGGCAGAGAAAGAGGTGGTGGTAGAGAGGGAGTTGGCTGAGGAGAGTAGTAGGGTGAGGGAGAAGGGGAAGAGGAAAGTGAGGGAGGTAGAGCATATAGAAGTGGCTGAAATCCAAAAGGATTTCAGTATCACTGATAAGAATAAGGGAGAGGGAAAGAAGGTGGCTGATCCTGATCTAGCAGTACTTGTCAAGGAGGCTGATGCTGAGCATAACCGTTTAATGAACAAAGTCATTGAACAGCTGTTCAGGCAAGGCTTTGACAAGGACACTGCTTTGCTAGATCAAGAGATCAGGAATATGGAGAGGAGAGAGATTGAGTACCGATGGACTACTCATAGCCAAGAGGAAAGACAAAAACTTGAGGCTATGAGTAGGTTCACTTCGAAGTACCTGGGCAGACCAGTCCTTGATGTTAAGGCATGGACCAGGGACAAACTCTTGGCAATAACCACCAAGATTTGTTCGGCTGGTGATTTTACAAAGGGACTGGTCGCAGAGGCCTTATCTGAAGCCGGTGCTGGGAACAGGACACTGCTAGTCAAGCTAACCAAACCAGCCCTTATCTCTAGGCTGCTAGCAGTGCCTGCCAACACTCCCACACCAACAACCCACCACAACCCACAAAACCAACTCCTTTACCACCAAAACCCGCAGCCAATGATCCACCCTTGAAGAAGAAGAGAAGGGTGCTGAGGCTGCAAGATGAAGAAGAGGATGATGAGGAGGATAGCCTGCCACTCTCAGCAGTTATACCTCTACCCAAAGCCAAACCACAAACCATCAATCCCACCTCACAGGAGGACACTGTGAAGGTTAAGTTAGAAGAGGAGGAGCAGCAGAAAAGACATGATGAGGAAATGCTGAAAAGCATTGACAAATGTTATACTGCTACCACCTCTATAATAAACATGCAGAGAGAAGCTCTGAGATTATTCACCCTCAAACAAACCTTTCAATATCAAAGGAGAGGGTGAGAACTTGGCCTGACCCAAGGGTGGCTCACAGGATAGTCAAGAAGGACATGCCTGTGAGATACAAAAGCCAGCTAAAGAGAATCGTAGATGAAGAGATCTCTGTGGCTATTGTAATAACACCCTGGGAAATAGTGGATGAATTCGAGAAAGCTTATAGAGCCGGCCATTCACCCTTTTCAATGCTAGATAACAGGGTGGTTAGGAAGGGTCTGGTCTATAAGAAGCTTGAGAATTTCCGCAGGAATGAGCTCACTTTGTTGTTAGAGGGTAAACACCCTGATGAATTTGCATATAGGCAAATCACAACACTTGAGCTCAAAAATGGAAGACAGGTCAAGTACCTCTCAGAGCTGTACGGTCGGGAGGGTTATTCGAAGGTGAGCCTGAAGACCTGTCTAAAGAAGAACAAATGATCTTTCTTCAGGCTTACTGTAGAGAATCCTACTGGCTTGTACGAGGGAGGTAGATCTCATGGATGGGGCAACAGCTCTGTGTCCAATTCCCCAAGACAGAGCTCACATCCATACTTAGCCAAACAAACACTTGAGACTACCTCTCTGGCCAGTGCTTATCTGGGTCAACTTCTAATCTGATCTAGAAGGAAATAGACCAATCATTATGCCACCAATAAGTGGGACATCCAATAATTAGAGGTTTTGGCTGCATTGGTTCAGGGGGAGTTTGTTGGACCAAAAGAACCAATGAGCCAAGATCAGGAAAACCTCTAAGACCCACATGCCACTGCTACAACTGCTGAAGACTCTCATCAGCTATTGTGTTCTCTTGCTTGAATGTCAAACTCGAGAGTATCTTAGCTCCAGCCTTCTGCTGTTATGACAAAGTCTGAAGAACAAAGTATGAAGATCAAAGAACTGAAGAATATCAGCTGAAGACTCCAAAGTACTGAAGACCAAGTACTGAAGTCTGAAGTACAGATCCTACAAGTACTGAAGACTTCAAGTACTGAAGACAAGTACTGAAGAATCAAAAGCTGAAGAACTAAAGAACTGAAGACCTTCTACTGAAGCACAAAGTCTGAAGACAAAGACTGAAGACAACAACTGATGATATCTATTGAAGTCATCAGTTGTTATATCATCTGAAGCCAAGTCTGAAGACCAAGTACTGAAGACTCAGAGTTTGTCACAACAACTGAAGAAGTCTTCTTCAGTTGTTGTGGTGGTTTTTCCTTTTCAGTAGTTTATTTACTTTCAGTAGTTGTACAACAACTGAAGAGCATGTTCTTCAGTTGTTATAGTATCAGTAGTTATAAACGACTGAAGAGTTTGTTCTTCAGTCGTTGTAGGATTTCAGTAGTTTACTTTTGTCAGCACTTAGAACTTTTGTAAGAAGATGTCAGTTGTTGACATCTTCAGTAGTTTATGTTTTGACAGCTGTAATTTGAATATTCAGTGATGTCAGAAAAGGACATCACCACCATGCTTTTGCCTCCTATATAAGGATGGCAAGCCATACAGTTTTAAATGCCGAAACGTGCGATCAATAGAACATTTATTGCTTCGCAGAACTCTTCTCTCTCTATGTTTATGCTTTAGTTGCAATATCTTTTATGTTCTTGATTTAATTGCTAATTAATGTGCTAAATCCGCTGCAAACATAATCTAATTGATCAACACGAGAGGCTGAGATCCTGTCAGGTTGCAATGTCAAATGTTGACTACCTTGTTAATTTGAATAATGGGATAAAGGTCACCTAACCATTATTAGAATGTAACGTTGGATTCTAGATTTTAATTATTAATTGTCTATGAGACATAAAGGGTATTAATAATTAAAATGAATTTTTTTTCAGAAATACTAAAAAGAACTTTGTAAAAAATTTGTAGAATGGCCGCAACAATAATGCTACACCCCGACCGTCCATACCCTATCACTGAGAACTATTTTAGAGAGGGATCGTCTGTACCATAATAACCTTATGGACTGGTCTCGAAAACTTGAGAATTGTTCTCAAGCAAGAGCAAAGGCAAATGTCCTTGACGATCCTATTCCTAACCAACCCGACCCCAACGATGTTTAGGCCGCCTCGAGAGGCTTAGTTGTCCTGTCTCAAAGGAGTTGACCAAGGATTTGATCCTTAATGGCCTAACTAAAAGTTTGAGACATTCATAATGAATTGCAATATGAATGGATAGGACAAGAGCATTGGTGAGTTTCACGCAATGCTTGCAACAGCTAAGGCAGGGATGGGTAGAAAGGTTCTACCTATTCTCTAGATCAATAAGGAAGGCCATTCCTGATCCCAAGGCAAATGTTGCCAAAGGAGAAGGGCACATCAAAGGCAATGGGTAAGGGTAGATCAAGCGGAACCTCCGAACCTAAGCTTATGAAGCTTAAGGTAACCGAAAACGATCCATGCTTTGAGTATGGTGAGATAGGTCATTTGAAAGGGATTCATCCAACCTATCTCAATGAGTTGAGAAATAAGAGGGATGCTGGGCAAACCTCAAGCACAACTTTCATAATCCATATTGACTTAAATATTATTTCCTCAAAGCACATGGGTAATTGGATACCACATGTGGAACTCACTATTGCAATCTGTTGCAAGGGTTCAAAAGAAATAAGCACTTTAAGAAAGGAGACTATGTTTTGAAACTTTCAAAAGGTTTGGAAGTTGTTCTTCAAAACTTGTTATATGCTCCTAGTTTGACTAGGAACATGATTTAAGTTCCCCTTTAAAACGATATGTTTATGATTTAAAGTTAGTAAATGATGGTATTTATATTTATATGGATGATGTATATTATTTCAAGGCTATGCCTTCTATGATGTTGATGAATTGGTTCATGATGATTCATCCTATAATAACACATTATACCTATCATGCACCAAGAGACTTAAAATGGTTTAAGTGACTCTTATTCTTGTCATTGTCATCTTGGTTACATAAACAAGAATCGGATTTAAACACTTTAAAAGAATGGTCTTTTGAAAACAAATGAAAATGTTCATTTGATAAGTGTGAATCTTGTTTACAAGGTAAGATGACCAACACGCCCTTTAGTGGTACTAATGAGAGGGCAAAAGACTTATTAGAGTCATACATTTGGATGTATGTGGTCCCTTTAAGACGATGACAAGGTATGGTGAAACTTACTTCATTACCTTAACCGACGATTATAGTCGCTATGGTTATGTGTACTTGATGGCACATAAACATGAAGAATTTGAAATGTTCAAGAACTTCAAGAATGAAGTAGAAAATCAACTCGATAGAACTACCAAAGTTCTCCATTTAGATAGAGAAGGTGAATACCTAAGTGAGACTTTTAGGGATCATCTAGGAAGTTGTAAGATTGTCTCACAACCTACTCCTCACAGAACACCATAATATAATGGTGTGTCTGAAAGGAGATCGAACCCTATTGGATATAGTTCGACCTATGATGGCTATAAGCTCACTACCTCTATAATTTTGGGGTTTCGCACTACTCTCCGCGGCTCATATTTTGAATATGGTCCAAACCAAGAAAGTGGATTCGACGCCTTTTGAAATATGAAATGGAATAGTTCCATCGCTATCATATTTAAAATTATAGGTTATGAAGCTTATGTTAAGCTTAACACCCAAACCAACTGAAAGTCGATTCACTAAGTGTATATTTGTTGGATATCCAAAAGGACTGTATAGGATACTACTTTGATCCAACAGAGCAAAGGTATTCGTTGCTCAAAAGGCAGAGTTCTTGAAAGCCAAGTTCCTTATGGAAGGAATGACGCATAGAACAGTGGAATTTGATGAGGATCAAGATCCACAAGCCGATACACGTTTGGTTGACACTAGCAATCAACAAGAGGTTGTTGATCATGATCAAGAGGTTGATTAATACACACAAAACGTTCGCAGATCTGGTAAAGTTAGCATTCCACATGAAAGATGTGGATTTTTCATAGATGGATGCTACGTTGTTGACTCCGAAGAGCCAACTACATACCATGATGCAATGTCCAATACGGATTGTGACATGTGGCTAGGAGCCATGAACGTAGAGATGCAATACATGTATGACAACCAAGTTAGGGAATTGGTTGACTCTTCACTTAACTCCAAACTGGTTGGATGCAAGTGGGTTTTCAAGAAGAAAACTGATATGCATGGAAACTTGGATACTTACAAGGCAAGACTTGTAGCAAAAGGTTTCACTCTAAGTCAAGGGTTGATTATGATGAAACCTTCACGCCTGTGGCAATGCTAAAGTCTATCAGGATAATGTTTGCCATTACTGCTCATTATGATTATGAGATTTGGCAAATGGATGTCAAAACCGCTTTTCTTAATGGACATCTCGAAGAGACTGTCCATATGGTTCAGCCTGAAGGTTTTGTCGATCCAAATCATTCTGATAAAGTATGCAAGTTAAAGATATCAGTCTATGGATTGAGACAAGCATCGAGAAGTTGGAATCAACGTTTTGATGAAAAGATCAAGAAATTGGTTTCATCAAGAACGCTGACGAGGATTGTGTGTATCAAGGGGCTAGTGGGAGTGTAATTACGTTCTTAGTATTGTATGTTGATAACATACTACACTTGGAAATTGTTTTTCCAAAAGGGATCTCCGTGAAGCCGTCTATATTTGGAAATAAAGATCTATAGGGATAGATCGAGGCGGTTGATAGGGTTAAACCAAAGTGCATACATTGATAAAATCTTGAAAAGGTTCAAGATGGAAAACTCTAAGAAAGGTATAGTACCTATTCAAAGAGGGACAATATTGAGTGCATCTCAATGTCCAAGCTCAAAGGATGAGCAACATCGTATGAAGGACATCCCATATGCGTCTGCTATAGGATCCATCACGTATGTGATAATATGCACTAGACTGGACGTGTCATGCGCATTAAGCATGACAAGTAGATATCAGCAGAATCCAAGTAACAGCCATTGGATGGTTGTTGAAAGTATATTGGAATACCTTAGGAGGACTAAGGATATGTTTCTAATATACGGATCTAATGAAGAGGAACCAGTTGTAAAGGGTTACATGAATGCTAGTTTCCAAATTGATCGAGATGATCCTCGATCACAATCGGGGTACGTCTCCATTATGAATAGGGTAGCATTGTCCACTACAGAATTCGAATAAATAGCCGCCTCATTAGCAGCTTGGGAAGCTACATGGATAAAAGGTTTATCACCAATCTAAGGATGGTCTCTACCATTCAAGACCCCTTAGAAATCTTTTGTCATGACGAGGGTGCGATTGTTCAAATCAAGGAACCCCGTGCACATCAAAAGATTAGGTACAATGAGCGAAAATTCAACTACATAAGGGATGAAGTTGAAAAGGGAAAGATATGTATTCGCAAAGTTCACTTCGATCAAAACATTGCGGATCCACTCACGAAGCTCCTTGAAAGGGCAAAGCATGAAAGTCATACTTGTGCCTTGGGACTTCGATATTCTAGTGATTGGAATTGATCTATTTAGTATTAATATTATTAATATGGAACAATTGTAATACTTAACTTATCTATGTATTTACGATATTTTAAGTGATGTTCCTTTTAGCATGTTTACATCCATGAATAATTTTATTATTCTAAATGTCCGTAGTCGGTCATATTTGTGGGAACAAATATGAATGTAAGACTATTATGAACTTGGATTGGCGGATATTCATAAGGCATGAATATAGAGCAATTGGGTGCTGCCAAGGTTATAGATATTCGTGGGATACGAATATTGGACTGACCCGCATCTCAAATCTTACTACATGGAATCTTATTGATTGATCATAAGTAAATTGAGTAAAGGCGAATATCATTTGGTATCCTCCGACCTGAGATACATATTAGGTTTTGATATTCACCAAGTGTTATACCTTGAGCTAGTTCTTCACTGATATGAAATAATTGTCAGTACATAAGGCTATGTTCAGGTATGACATAAGGTGATTGTGAGAAACGTATGTAGTCAAGATGGATTTGTTCCTCTTATTCGTTGAGAGTATGATGTCTAAGGCCTGATTAAGTTAAATCAACAAGGAATGATCATTCTGTGTCCTTGGATTTAACATGACATCTAAAACAAAAGGATAAATGATTGATTCACCTAAATCATTTCAAGTTGGATACTTGAAGGGGATGATGTTATTGAATGGCTTCTAAGTCATGCGTATTAAGGGTAGTAAACCGTTGTTAGGCGGTATTTACTGCTTGCATCAATCTTCTATGTATCTTGTGCAAGTGGGAGATTGTTGGATTCTGTATGCCCAAGACACATAGAACATTGATGTGGTTAGTACGTTGTGATCCAAGTCGGGTCATACCCAATAACAAGCTTAGCAAACACCAATTAATATTTAATTGATGATTTGATCATGCAATTAAATAGTTACACCAATTTAGAAAATGGGTTTTCTAATAAATTGTATGTGAGAAAGAACAAATTATGAGGATAGTTTGTTCATGGATATTATTTGTTATGTTGTTTAAATTAGTTAAGCACATCAAATAATAATAGTGTGTGTGTGCATATTATGTATAATTAAAGGTTAATTATATTAAAACATTTTAAATAAAACTTAGAAGGTTTTTAAAGGGGAAAAAAAACCCTAATAGGGTTGTTGTTGTTGGGTTCGGCCGTAAGGGCCTTTGCCCTTCTCCTCCCCTTTCTTGTTTTTGAAACAAAAATCCTCTCTAAGAACACACACACATCTGATCTAGACTTCTCTCACATGCAAAATCGATCACCAAGACTAGTGTTCCTCATCTAGAAGACGGATTTCATGGATGAAACAAAGTTCCAGCAGCTTTGTGGTGGTTCACGGTTGGAACTCGTTTCCAACAGCTTTCTTGATGCGATTTGGTGTTCAAATCCTAGCAAATATGGTGTTTTCTTGAAGGCTTGTGGGTATGAACACTTGAGAACATCTATTGTTGATGTTTTGGTCATCCAAGAACAACTTCATCTTCATCATGCATCCACGATTTTTCAGCAGTTTTGCAAGGTAGTATGTATTGCTTCTTTGGGTTGTTTTATTTGTGATAACTAGTTCAAACACATATATAAGATCCTTGCATTCTTGGGTTTGTTGTAGACATGCAATGAACCATGTTTTTCAGATTTCAAATGATATTTGTTTGATGTTAATCCGCTGCGTTTTCAAGTTTAAAATGGTTAAACAACATTGTTTAGGTCCAACAAACCCGACACTATAATATTTGTGTTATTATATTAGTTACAATATAATATCATGTATCTGTCATGTTATTGTATGTATAACAATTTAATGTTCGATAATTGTATCATGACAATATAACAATAGATCACTAAAAGATGTGTAGCGACAATCCGAGTGCCGAGTGCATATATAATTGAACTCATTGAAACCATGATAATCCTAAAATATAATTATGGCGTTATTTTATACGCTACAAATCAAACCGCGACGAAGCGCAGGTCTAAGGCTAGTTCATATAAGTGTAAGCAGGGAGCTAGTACGAACCTAGCCATACAAACACCAATATATTATATATTTCTAATTACTAACTTGAATGTATACATTTTTATTCATATGGTACAACTATATATTTTTTTATTTTATATCCAATACTTTTACACCTTTTACAATTTAACCCTCCAAATTTCCACTTTCAACTTTGTTACCTTATATTTTTCATCTACGTGTCGTTCTAATTTTGAGAGTCACTTCGTAACATGCACATGTGATTTAACGTTGTTATGTCTATTTCTTCCCGTTTAGTGGCTGTTGCAACGTGCGAGTGATCCTAATTCGACTTAGTTATTTTGTTTTTAATGTTTTACGTTTCACATGTACGGTTTAATTTTTTACGTCTATTTTTCCGTTTGATTTTATTTTTTTCGTATTTATTTCATTTTTAATACGAATTTTATCCGGTGTTGCTGACCGCTAATGGTGGTGTGGATATTGGTGCTACTTGGCATGATTTTATACCCCGCCGCAACGCGAGAGGGCTTAATACTAGTTACACCTATTTTCCAACATATAACCAGCATTTAAAATACCTCCAACTAGACCAAAGAAAGCAAAGAAATATCATGCTTGGTTATAACCAGTGGCAGAGCTTGAGCGAAAGCTTAGGTAGGCGGGGGCGAAAGTAAACTATTTTAGGGGTCGGACTCTATAATTATTAAAATATTTCCACTACCAAACCAAAAATTTACACTATCGAGCCGAAAATTTCCACTACTGATGAAAAAAAAGAGGCCCCTCTCGGCCCCAATGAAGCTTCGCCCCTGGTTATAACAACACGAGACCATTATACATGTACTCGCATCACATTTCCCAACCTATAGACTTGAGATCGCTGAGTGTTACAACTTCTCTCATACATCAATATGTAAAAGAATTAATTACAAGTTAGACGTTGAAGATACAACTAATTACATAGGACTAATACTATGTTAACCCCCCTCCCTAAATAAAAGTGGTGAGGACCAAGATGAAGCTTGTGAATTAAGAGTTCAAACTAAGCCCATGGTAAACTTATGGTGAAGATATTTGCAACTTCAAGCTCGGTTGGAATAAAGCGAGTGTGAAGTGCCAGCGGATACAAGTGCATGGATAAAGTGATAGTCCAAATCTATATGCTTAGCCCTTTTATGTGAAATATGAAATAGAGCACCGCGATTATCACATCATAAAGTAGGGTGAGTGGATGGTAGAGCATGAAGTTCCTGAAGTAAGTGAGCAATCAACATGAGTCTAGCTGCAGTATTTGCCATAGCACGGTATTCAGACTCACAACTAGAGCGAGATACCATTGGTTGCTTTCTAGGAATCCACAACACAAGATTACCACCTGGAAAGATGAACTAACCATAGGTAGATTGTCTACTGTCTATACATCGAGCCCAATCAGCATCTGAATAACCAAGAAGAGATGTGCGAGTGGGCTTGCTGAACTGAAGACCAAAGTGTCAATTTCCTTTGAGATAGCGTAAAATTCTCTTAAAATATTGAAAATAGGTGACCATTAGATGTTGAAGAAACTGACTCACTTGATTCATGACATAGGAAATATCCAGTCTTGTGATCGTTAGGTACGGAAGGGCACTAACTAGGGACCGCTTTAATGTGGGATCACCAAAAAGGTCACTAGTTTTGGACAATGAGGTATTAACCGATAAAGGTGTGGATACCAGTTTAGCATTTATCATATTGGCATGTTTAAGAATGTCATTTTTATACTTGGATTGATTAAGACATAACCCTTGATCAATGTAGTGTACTTCTAAGCCTAGTAAATAACTAAGTTTCCCAGGATTCCTAATCGTAAATTCATTATGTAATCGAGTGATAAATAATGAAGAATATATTCTTGATTACCTGTTAAAACTAGATCATCAACATAAACCATACATAACATAATAGTCCTTGTCGAAAATAAAGAGGGAGGTATCTGTACGACTGCATGAGAAGCCATTTTAAAGAAGAAACGAGCTAATGCGCTGAAACCAGACATGCAAAGCTTGTTTGACGCAAAATAATTCTTTGTATAATTTGATAAACAAGATTAGCAAATTTAGGATCAATAAACCCAATAGATTGTTCCATGTAAACATATTCATTTAAGTGCCCATGCAGAAATGCATTATCAACATCCAATTGATGTAAGTTACAATTGTTCATAACTACCAAGGACAATACAATATGAATAGTTAAAGCTTACACACAAGGACTAAAGGTTTAAGAGAAGTCAATCCCTTGTATTTGAGTGAAGCTATGCATTGCAAGCCAATCTTTATGGCAATCAATAGTACCAACATAATGATATTTTGTTTGATATAGCCATTTACATCCAACAAGCCGATCTTTATGGCAATCAATAGCACTATCATAATGATATTTTGTATGATATAGCCATTTACATCCAATAATATTGCTATGTGTGGGGGCGGGGAACAAAAGTCCACATGTTGTTAAATCGAAGACCATCCACTTTTAAAACGCGTTGCTTTAACCCATGTGGGATTTCTAAGAGCAGTTATAAAACCACTTAGATCTATAGAGGCAACAAGAGCATGATGGATAGGAGTGTAAGCAATATTAGCTTGGCGACAGGGTTTAAGAATACCTGATTTGGATTAATTTGTCATATGATGAGTATTAATGAGTGGCGTAGGTGGTACAGTTGGAAGTGCAGACATAGTTTGAACATGTGTTCGGTTAGGTGCAAGTGATAGTGGTGAAGGGCAAGGGTGGTTTCCGGAGGTATGGGAGCAGTTGTAGGTGATAGAGATTGAGGGGTAGGTATGGTTTGGGTAGGTATGGTTTGGCCCGGTATATGGTGTGGTGAGGCATTAGTATATGATGCAACCTGTTAGGCCTAATCAACAAAAAGGGAGGTGGAGTTCAGAAATGTAACACCTTGATAAATTTATGCATGAAATAATAAAACATGAAATTCAGGATTAGCAATAAAAATTAAGGATTTGACCTCAATCGCAGACTGCGACCTATATGCCTGGTGGACCACCAAGCAATGAACTAGGGTTTCAAGGATTCAGGTTTCATAGCGGATTGCTATGTTGACCCTTAACGATCCGCTATGTAGTGCCTAAGCAAAACTCTAGGATTGCTATGTCGACCCTTAACGATCCGCTATGTAGTGCCTAAGCAAAACTCTAGGATGCTAACATGTTGCATATTGACGCGATTTAACGGGATGACACGTGTCATCATGAATGACGTGTGTCTGCTGATGAGGCTTTGAAAGCGACACGTGTTGACACATGTCAAATTTTGATTGGACCAAAAGGTCTCGGCCGCACTGGCCAGGTGGCAGACCGCCACCCTTCCCCTTAGCGGTCCATGAAGGGACCTTCTAGCCGGGTATAAGAGCCTCCATTGTGCAGTCGAATTTTACACACTCAAAACACGTGTGTATTGCGACTTGTACCCCTGATACCCTTAAACAACTCCGTGTAAGTTAATAACCTATCTCGTTAAGCTTAAGAAAGTGATGAGAAATTGCTTAGAAGATCATAAGTAGTATTTCTAGTAACCTGTTATGGTAAACATGTTTCTCAAACTAATTTGCATGCTTTATATATACACACAAAATGATTTCTAACATGTTTATGAAATTTTATATGAAAATGTTTACATCGTTTTAAAACCAACATATGAATATATTAATGTTATTAAGCATTAGTTTAATCGACCATTGACACATTATACATATATCGATCGAGTATACACGCATTGATGGGAAATTGTGTGTATGTCATAAAACCGCTGAAATCATTTCAACACATGTAAACTAAATGAATTCAATGTACACCAGTACCTATGTAAGGCCTTATCAATAATATGGGACAGCTACAAAACAAGATGTTTTATTAAGTTAATATTAATCATGTTGTTTTGATTTATCTAAAATGTCTGGTTACATGATTTACAAGCGTTTTTGCTGATGTTTCATTTTAAAACCATTTTCATGAAATGATATGCACGTGTAATGCAAATAATGGTTATGATTAAGCTTATCATCTTGAGAACTCCCATAGGAATCCACAAAGATGAGTTATTTGACTTTAAACTTGTGACTCATTATGTAAAAGTCTAAAGGTTGTTTTGTTCAAAAATAATGTATTTTTTGAGGATAATATAATCCTTTTTATGAAATATATGAATGATTTAAATTTAACCTCAAGAGTTGAAATGCCTCCCCAAGTAACGATTTGACTTTATCTAAACTAAATATTTCAGTTTAAGTAATAAAATATTTGAGATAAATAAAATGGAAAAGTCAACAAACAAGGTTGAATACTTATAGAAACATTCTTAAAAAGACTTCCGCCGTAATTTTTAATATAACATGTAAAATGGGAGCATACCAACCGATCCGGCTCACACGCCTGGTGTGTATCTGAGCCGGGGCGTGACTATAAGGATCAAAGCATGGTCCGAATAAGGGAAAATGTGATTAGGCTAGGCTTAGTTGGAGGTGGTTCACGTGTGCAGGCCAGTGGGCATCAATAACTGTGGTGTGTTGGAGAGAAGTTAGTGGAGAGATGATAGTGATGCCATGGAACGAGAATGATAACTCATCATATCAAGCATGATAAGAGATGTAGATATAGGATGTGGTTGGTCCAAGACATCGATAGCCCTTATATTGAGGACTATAGCCAAAAAGATACATGGTAAGCTCTAAGGTGCAAGTTTGTTTTTGGAGTAGTCCTGTAAGTATGGAAATACATGATAATACAAAAGGTGTTGCAGTTAAGAGTATTATGAAAGAAAACATTAAAAGAGACTTTCCTTGAAGAATGAATGTTAGAAGACGGTTGATAATATAAACGCTGGAGCTGAAAGCATCAACATAATAAGTTACCAGAACATGTTCATCAAAAAGCATAGCCAAACCAGTTTCGACAATATGTGGATGCTTGCGTTCAACAAGGCCCTTTTGTTGGGGACGATCCTGTCTTGAGGACGGTCCTTGGAGTAACTAGTAAGATAGTTGATTTGTGACCTTGATGTAATGGATGATTAGGTTCAAGTCATGGGAAATATGCTGATATGGGTGATGAACAAGGAGTTGAGCCTATTTTGGAATGAGATTCAATGAGATCCAGGTTAAATATTATTAAGAGATTTGAAAATTATTTAATTCCTTTTATGTAGTATGTTTTATAGGAGAAATGTTCAAATAAAAAGGGTTATAAAACTAAAGTTTGTAAGAAGTAATCTTAATAATTAATCTCTTTAATCTATGATTGAGATCAAATTATGATTAAAAGTTTGTTAGAGTGGTATTTTAGAAATAATCACTTTTGTTGACTTTTTTACAAGTTCCCTCATTATTTTAAACGTTCATAACTTTTACGTACGACCTTATTTTTTAATAAATTGCACCATAAAAAAGAGCATTTTTATCTTTAAATGAGTACGAAAATATTATATAAAAATATTATAAATTGTTTTACGTTTTTCAGCTCATATCATGTCATTATGTCGCAGTTCATTGTGTTTTTTATTAGTCATTATGTTTAACCGAATACTATTGTGTTTTTCTAAAATAATGAATTTTAAAATATAATGATGATATAACATTGTTGTGTATCTCTAATGTGTAAAACACAATAATAACTTAACAACTAATTAATCTAATACATTAAAAACAATAATAAAATGACACAATGTCTCGTTGTGTTTTTTGATCATCATTGTGTTATGTTGAACACTATGAATTTAAAAAAATACATTGATTAAATAACATTATTGTATACTTCTAACTATAAAACATAGTGACAGATAATAACAAGTTTATATAGTCTATAAAAAAATAATAATTAAAATAACACATTGTGTTATCTTCAATACTATAGTCTTGAAAAATACATTCGTAAAAGTATATCATTGTGTACTTTTAATTGTATAATACAATGATAAATAACAAGTTTATATAAGGGCCCGGTTAAATAGACATCCCAAGATTTTAAATCTACACCCCAAAATTTCTATACGTGTCGTATAGCCCCGTACGCGTCGTATAGAGGGGGGTCGTATAGGGCTATATGTGTCGTATAGGGCTATATGTGTCGTATAGCAATCTAACAACCCCCTGAATTTTTCCTCATAGTCAGTGTCGAAATTCGCTATACGCGTGGTATAGCCCTATATGTGTCGTATATGGGGTCGTATAGGGCTATATGTGATGTATAGCAATCTAACAGCCCCCCTGAATTTTCCTCGTTTTCAGTGTTTTCGACCCTATACGCCGCGTATGGTACCATACGCTTCGTATAGATGGGTGTCGATTTATCCAAGTGGGTGTCTATTTATTAGGACCCTTATATAATCTATTGGGCCAATGATTAAAATAACACAAAATGATTTAAAACGTAGAACACAATGATAAATACATATAACGGATGATGTAAGATACATGACACAATTAACTGATATTTGACACGGTTAATGTGTAAGACACAATGAGCTGATATATTTGACACAATGACCAAAAATGTTCTTCTCTTTAAAACAATAGAATGACACCTGTCTAGCCCATAATAATTCATAGACTTTTTAGATTAAATCACATTTTTAGTATAAGCCTTTCCTTTTTATAGTTATCATATCTTATATATATATATATATATATATATATATATATATATATATATATATATATATATATATATATATATATATATATATATTGTTTATTTATATTTATCTGTAAGATTGTTAGGATCTATATTAAATTTTAGGGTTTGTTTTCATTATTTATTAGTTTTTAGATTGAATTTAAATTAAAAAGCATTTGTTGTTGACTATTTGGAACCTTTTGGTTCAATTATTGTCTGTGATTAACTAATCGTTATTGAGTCGTTTGATTGCTTCCGTTTTTTCATCACGTCTTCTTATATAAATTGTAGGATAAGACTACGTCTATCAAATCATAAATCGATTCGGTTTATCCCCGAACCCTACGCAAAGCAGTATTAGGTGGTTTTTGTCTAGTGGGGACCACCACCCACTTCCACCGTTCAATAAAAAAAAAAAAAAAAAAAAAAAAAGAAAACAAAAAGCAATCTCATTCTCTTCTCTCTGCGGAAAAACAACATCAATAATTGAGAGAAGAAATAATTCAGACGGGGTGTTCGAGCAGAAAGAAAAAGAAAGCGAAGAATTTGTTTCTTCATTTACAGCAGCTCAGAAATCAGTATTTTCCCGGAGATCGAACCGTTGGAACGTCGTGAAATTTTAGCAGGATCTTCCTAACATCCTGGTGATCACATCTAACGGTGAGTTTGTGTTTATCACGTCCGGAGGTCAGGTTCTACAGCCTTGAAACAGAGCTGCTGGGTTTTGGGTGTTTTCTTCTTTTTTGTCTTGGGTTAGTTTCCATATGCTGGATGTTGTTAATTCCAAGTGTATGATGGTTTGTGTATGCCTCTAGTGTATCTAGGGAAGACTTTGTATTGCTCAAATTTGGTGATAGTGGATTTTAAGCGGCTCTAGTAGTCCCGTGGTTTTTTACTCTCCCTTGAGAGGTTTTCCACGCTAAAAATTTTGGTGTCTCTGTTTGGTTATTTTGTATATCTACTTGTTTACATCCTCACAGGTTCATACGGGTTCGGGAAAACTTTTAGGTCAAACGAGGTTACGCTTCCGCATTCGTAATTTACCGTTGGTGATCTTGTTGTTGGTGTGTTTTTCCCCATCAGAGTGGTATCAGAGCCACTGGTTCCTGTCCTTGGCTTTTGATATTGAATCTTCTCATAAGATTAACACTCGTTTGAACGATGGATGTTAATATAAGTAGGATGATAAATTTGAATGGTTCTAATTATCACATTTGGAAAGGAAAGATGGAAGATCTCCTTTATGTGAAGGATTATTATATGCCCGTCATTAATACCGAGAAACCCGAAAACAAAACAGATGAAGAATGGCAGATTATGCATAGACAAGTTTGTGGGTATATTCGGCAGTGGGTTGATGATAATGTTTTGAACCATATTATTGAGGAGACTCATGCTCGCACTTTGTGGAAAAGGCTTGAGGAGTTGTATGCTCGTAAGACCGGGAACAATAAGTTGTTCTTGATTAAACAGTTGATAAACTTAAAATACCGTGATGGTACTCCAGTTACTGATCATTTGAATGCTTTTCAGGGGATCATTAATCAACTTTCAGGTATGGGTATTAAGTTTGATGACGAGGTACAAGGTTTGTGGCTCCTTGGCACTTTACCGGATTCTTGGGAGACTTTTAGGACATCATTGTCCAACTCTGCAGCAAATGGTGTTATTACTATGGAAATGGCTAAAGGCAGTGTTTTAAATGAAGAGATGAGAAGAAAGTCACAGGGTTCCTCTTCAAGTTCAGATGTCTTAGTTACAGAAAGCAGGGGGAGAAGTCAAAGCAGAGGTCCGAGTAATAGAGCGAAACATCGTAGTAAATCTAAAGGAAAGTTTGCTGATTATGAGTGCTATCATTGTGGTAGAAAAGGGCACACAATTAAGTTTTGCAGACAGTTGAAGAAAGAGAACAAGAAAGCTAATTACAACAATCAAAAGAACAATAATAAGAAAGATGATGGTGGCAATAACACTAATGAAGCTAATACTGCTACTGAAGAGTTCTTTATTTGTTGTGATCATGATATGGTGAATATTACATCTGATGACTCGAGTTGGGTTGTTGACAGTGGTGCTACCTGTCATGTGACATCACAAAGGGATTTTTTCTCATCTTATACATCTGGTGATTTTGGGATTGTTAAGATGGGTAACAAGGGGAATCTAAGATCATTGGTTTTGGAGATGTTTGTTTGAAGTTTGACACTGGGGTGGAATTGGTTTTACATAATGTGAAACATGTCCCGGATATCAGACTTAATTTGATCTCTGCAGGTTTGCTTGATGATGATGGATACCATAATTTCTTTGGTGATAGTAGTTGGAAACTCACTCGTGGCTCTTTGATCGTGGCAAGAGGCAAAAGAAGCTCAAAGCTTTACATGACACATCCGAAGATCTCTAAAGATTCAGTTCATTCATTGGTGGATACTGACATGTCAGAGTTGTGGCATAAAAGACTTGGCCACATGAGTGAAAAAGGGATGTCTTTACTCTCAAAGAGGAATGCCTTGTCCGGTGTTGGTAATGTTCATTTGAAAAAGTGTTCTCACTGTCTGGAAGGTAAGCAAACAAGAGTTTCCTTTAAGAGTCATCCTTCTACTAGGAGAGACGAGATACTTGATTTGGTGCATTCTGATGTATGTGGTCCGATGAAGACTAGATCACTTGGGGGTTGCTTATATTTTGTCACATTTATTGATGATCATTCAAGGAAAGTATGGGTTTACAACTTGAAGTCTAAAGATCAAGTGTTGGATGTGTTTAAGCAGTTTCATGCCTTAGTTGAAAGACAAACTGGGAAGAAGCTCAAGTGTATTCGGACAGATAATGGAGGTGAGTATATTGGTCCTTTTGATACCTATTGTAGAGAGAAAGGAATTCGACACCAGAAGACTCCTCCAAAGACACCACAGTTGAACGGTTTAGCAGAACGGATGAACAGAACCTTGATGGAGAGAGTTAGATGTTTGCTCTCACATGCAGAATTGCCTGATTCTTTTTGGGGTGAGGCTTTAAATACTGCAGTACATGTTATTAATCTTACCCCGTGTGTTCCTTTGTCTTTTGATGTTCCTAACAGGGTTTGGAGTGGCAAAGATGTTTCATATGATTATTTGAGAGTCTTTGGATGCAAAGCTTTTGTGCACATTCCCAAAGATGAAAGGTCAAAGCTTGATGTGAAGACCAGACCATGTATATTCCTTGGCTATGGGCAAGATGAGTTTGGGTATAGGTTATATGATCCGGTTCTGAAGAAACTTGTTAGAAGTCGTGATGTTGTGTTTGTAGAAGATCAAGGTTTGAAAGACATTGAGAAGTCAAACATAGTTCCTCAATGTACTAATGATCTTATTGATTTGGATCCAGTTCCTCCTCGACAATCTGAACCACAAAATGGAGATGACACTCAAAGTGAAGAGCATGACACTGATGATAGCAATAATACAAATCCAGTGAACAATGATACGGATCCAACGAACAATGAGTTTGATGAGGGTTTTCATCCAGAGCTACCAGTACCAGGTATGCCATCATTTGTCCCACTTAGGCGGTCTACCAGAGACCGTCATTCTTCCACCCGTTATTCTGCTGATGAGTATGTTTACTCACTGATGGGGGAGAGCCTGAGTGTTATGAAGAGGCTATGGAAGATGAACACAAAAGAGAGTGGGTTGAAGCCATGCAAGATGAAATGAATTCCTTGTATGAGAACAATACCTTTGAGTTGGTAAAATTGCCTAAGGGTAAGAGAGCTTTGAAAAACAAATGGGTTTATAAGCTTAAGACTGAAGAACATACGTCAAGACCTAGGTACAAGGAAAGATTGGTGGTTAAAGGGTTCAGTCAAAGAAAGGGTATTGATTTTGATGAGATTTTCTCTCCAGTCGTGAAGATGAGTTCTATTAGGGTGATTCTTGGTATAGCTGCCAGCCTTGATCTTGAGGTTGAGCAAATGGATGTCAAGACAGCATTCCTTCATGGTGACTTGGATAAAGAAATCTACATGGAGCAACCTGAAGGGTTTCAGGTTAAGGGTAAAGAAGACTATGTCTGTAAGCTTCAGAAAAGTCTTTATGGGTTGAAGCAGGCACCAAGACAGTGGTACAAGAAGTTTGAGTCAGTTATGGGGAAGCAAGGCTATCGAAAGACTACTTCAGATCACTGTGTTTTCTATCAGAAGTTTGGTGTTGATGATTTCATTATCTTATTGCTTTATGTTGATGATATGTTGATTGTTGGTAAGAATGCAGAGAGGATTGTGCAGCTGAAGAAAGATTTGAGCAAGTCATTTGCTATGAAAGACTTGGGGCCAGCAAAACAGATTCTTGGCATTCGGATTACTAGAGATAGAGCTTCAAAGAAACTCCACATGTCACAAGAGCAATACATTGAGAAGGTGCTTTGCAGATTCAACATGGCTAAAGCCAAAGCGGTGAGTTCCCCTCTTACTCCCAATTTTAAGTTAACTGATAGAGATTGCCCTTCTTTGAAGGAGGAGATTGAAGAGATGGATAGAGTTCCATATGCCTCAGCAGTGGGTAGTTTGATGTATGCCATGGTGTGTACAAGACCTGACATAGCCTATGCAGTTGGTGTTGTTAGTCGTTTTCTGTCTAATCCAGGTAAGAAGCATTGGGAAGCAGTTAAGTGGATTCTTAGATATCTACGTGGTACCTCCAAACTGGGTATCACACTTGGAGATGGTGAGCCTATGCTTGTGGGTTATACAGATTCTGATATGGCAGGTAACAAAGACAACATGAAATCCACTTCTGGATATTTGATGACTTTTGCAGGGGGAGTTGTGTCATGGCAATCAAGGCTGCAAAAGTGTGTTGCGTTGTCTACTACAGAGGCTGAGTATATGGCAGCAACAGAAGCATGCAAAGAACTATTGTGGTTGAAAAGATTTTTGCAAGAGCTTGGCTTTATGCAACAGCGCTACATGGTTCTTTGTGATAATCAAAGTGCAATTCACCTTGCTAAGAATTCTATGTATCATAAGCGAACAAAACATATTGATACAAAGTATCATTGGATTAGGGACGCACTTGAAGATAAGTTGTTTGAGCTTGAGAAAGTCCACACCGATGATAATGGTTCCGATATGTTGACCAAAGCTCTAGCAAGGGAGAAGTTGAAGATTTGTTGCTCAATCGCCGGGATGGCGAACTCTTCCACATAGACAAAAAGGGGGAGATTTATTAGGTGGTTTTTGTCTAGTGGGGACCACCACCCACTTCCACCGTTCAATAAAAAAAAAAAAAAAAAAAAAAGAAAACAAAAAGCAATCTCATTCTCTTCTCTCTGCGGAAAACAACATCAATAATTGAGAGAAGAAATAATTCAGACGGGGTGTTCGAGCAGAAAGAAAAAGAAAGCGAAGAATTTGTTTCTTCATTTACAGCAGCTCAGAAATCAGTATTTTCCCGGAGATCGAACCGTTGGAACGTCGTGAAATTTTAGCAGGATCTTCCTAACATCCTGGTGATCACATCTAACGGTGAGTTTGTGTTTATCACGTCCGGAGGTCAGGTTCTACAGCCTTGAAACAGAGCTGCTGGGTTTTGGGTGTTTTCTTCTTTTTTGTCTTGGGTTAGTTTCCATATGCTGGATGTTGTTAATTCCAAGTGTATGATGGTTTGTGTATGCCTCTAGTGTATCTAGGGAAGACTTTGTATTGCTCAAATTTGGTGATAGTGGATTTTAAGCGGCTCTAGTAGTCCCGTGGTTTTTTACTCTCCCTTGAGAGGTTTTCCACGCTAAAAATTTTGGTGTCTCTGTTTGGTTATTTTGTATATCTACTTGTTTACATCCTCACAGGTTCATACGGGTTCGGGAAAACTTTTAGGTCAAACGAGGTTACGCTTCCGCATTCGTAATTTACCGTTGGTGATCTTGTTGTTGGTGTGTTTTTCCCCATCAAGCAGGGCCCAAGTTAAGCATCGGGTACAATCTTTCTTTCCATCAAAACTCAAAAGCCATACAACATGATGCTTAATCTCCAGTTTTCAACCATCATCGAACCATTTCCACATGAAACAGAACTGAGGAACCCACGGGATCACCCTCCCCCGAACCCATTTATCACCACATTTTGGAAACTATAATAGTCATTTGTTCCCGATCTAGAACTTCCTGAATCATATGAGGAGACAACCTTCTTTTTTTCCTATTCCCATATGAATATTAAACTTGGATTATTAGCTTTTTAAATACTATGAGAAATCAATTCCTTTTCTTTTTGATATGTTTGAGATTTGGGAAAATAGGCTTTATAAATTGGTGTATTGAAAGGTTCCCCACATCCCTTTGTATAGTAGATGTTGCAATTGAACTCCATATACTACTCATATTCTTTTTCCCTTAATCATCAACTTTATGTAAGGAAACTTTGTGAAAAGATCTGATACATGAGGCACAAAGGCTATTAGGTTTGGGTAGTGTCCATCTACATTTGCACAATAAGGCTAAGTTTAGTGATTTAAGGCTCCAACCCCAAGACCTAATTTTGATTTTGAATTTGTTAACGTATTACAAGCTACCCAATGGATATTTCTTTGAGATGAGTTACTGCCCCATATAAACCTTCTTATAATGGCATCTAACTCATTTATAACTTTTTAGGAGCTTTAAGCATATGATAAAAAAAAAAGTAAATGAGGGAGGCTATCTAGAACCGTCTTGATTAGAGTAATTCTACCTACACATAACAAATTCTTAGCCTTTTAAATGTTAGACTTATTTGGATGAAATATTGGAAGATTTTATTTTTAAGGGGTAACTTTGTAAAACAGTAATCAAGTTTCAAAATTATCCTAATTAGGTTACTCATAAACTTTTTTATTCCAATCAAATCACTTAAGTATATTTTGATGTATCAATCTTATGTATTTAACCTGAATAGCAGGTAAAAGACTTAAAAAACTTAAGTTTGAGCGGGTGATAGTGGTCGAAGACGATGGGTGGAGATGAAGGGGTCACAAGTGATGGAGTCGAAGGTGATGGGGTAGTTTTGGATGGGTTGTAGATGATGGGGCGGGGATTTGGGTGGGTCGCATATGTTTTGGGGTGGCGATGGTAGGGGGTTGACAGTGTTGGTGTGGTCGGAGGTGGATGGAGAGGGGTGTTCAAAGGTGGAGCTATGGAGGAGAAGGGTGATTGACGGTGCAGATAGCAGGAGATGGTTAGAAAAACAATTACCTGCTAATCAAGTTAATTATATAAAATTAGAACATCAAAGCAAAGTTAAATGACCTGATTGAAACAATTAAAAGAATAAGTGACCTGATTGAAACAATGTAAAAATTTGTTACTATTTTGCGAAGTTTTTCCTATTTTTAAATATTTGGAGAAAATTACAAATTTAGTTAATTACTTGGTTGCAAGATTTAAAGATTTGGTTTGACTTGTTTCCTATTTGATTGTGTTGTAAGTTAGTCTAGTATATACAAGGGTTAAGGCTAATTTTAAATTGTGTGGCTTGGTGATTATTAATTAAAAGTTTAGAGTTGAGCAAGTTATTAATTAAAAGCAAAAGTAAGAATTAGAAACCGTTTTGGTTCTGGTTACCTTATGGGTATTCTATTTTCATGTACCAGTTGTGTTTAAATATGTATTTTTAATTATACTTATGCATTGAAGAGAGTTACTTTAATTGTTTGGTCAATATTAAAGACTACATAAGAATCTGTTGGCGATTTTATTAACTAGAAGGGTTCCTACGCGCGTTGCGCGTGAAACTCTACAATGCAGGCAAACTTTAAAACAAATACACAAAAGGCAAGAAACTCTACAATGAAACCAAACTATAAAACACGGATACAAAAAAGTACCATAACAATTATCACTTCACACAAAATTAAAACAATTGACAACCATGATCCGGAGTCCTAATAACCCAAATGTTAAACAATAGTTGGAATGGCACAAAGTTAAAATACAAAGTTAAACTTGAAAGTCCCAATAACCAAAATGTTTGCATCTATAACGATTGACAAGAACAGTTTTAAACATCAAACAAAGTTGAGAGCAAAAAAGTTTGAAGGAAGCAACAAAAACATTAATTTGTTCATAATGTAAAAACACACACCATTTGAAACCTCCTTTATGCAGAACCTAAATGAGACTTTGTTGGCTCCATTTGAATATATCCACCACATAAATTTTTGTCTCCATATCGTGAAACCTTCTAATTCTCTAGTAAGAAAGAACATAAAAAAGTAAATAACCGATGATGCTTATTGTGTTTATTAGTAATATATAGGAAAAATGCTAAAAGACAAACAGATTACCTTATTCTCATCCAACTCCCATTTTTTGGCATATGATTATGCTAAATGCAGCATATTCGTATTTCATTAATGCCATGGTGCACCTGATGACCCAATCGAGCCACCATTTAAATCATTGTAATGTAATCTATTTCCCTAGCTAAAGCATGTGCACACTTATATTAGAATCAACTTATTAGAATCAACATGAGCATAAAATTTAAACATTTAACCAAAAAAATATAATTCAAATTTAAACAAACTAAAAACATAATTCAAACTTAAACATAACACAAGCTCAAACATTCCATTAGTTACTGTATAAATACCATCAAAATAACAATAAGTAAAACCTAATCATTGTATTCTATAACAATATCAATATTCAAATCTCATATGTATTTACTGAATCGATAATAACAAACAAACAAACAAACATACCCAGTGTCTCCCGCTGGAGGGCAGGGTCTGGGAGGGGTATATGGTAGCAAGTCTTTCCTCTATCTAGAAAGATAGAGAGACCGCTTCCGAAGAGACCCCCGACTCGTTAACACAGGCAATAACGATAACAATCAAAATACAACGCATATACAAAGCATATAACAAAGCATACCAAAGGCAATAACCATCATTATACGAAGCAAATAACACAATGATATATATCAATAACAATCATAATACAACGCATATACAAAGCATATAACAAAGCATAACAAAGGCAGTAACCATCATGATACGAATCATATAACACAATGATATATATCACACGAAGAATTAGATACTGCGCATGTAACACCCAAAAAGGGTAGAAGAGTAAAACTACACCTAACGTGTGGGGTACGGCCATATGTCACCGTATACCCTTCCCACCCACCAAACCAACTAAAAATCCTTAATTTTAATTCTTCGCCTCCACTCGCTTCTATCCTCGATCATGTTCTCAGAGAGATGCAAGTCCATCATATCTCTCCTAATAACCTCGTCCCAAGTCAACCTAGGTCTACCTCTGCTCCTCCTACCCTCTAAGCTGATATTCTCTACTGCTCGGACTGGTGCTGCCATCGTTCTCCTCTTCACGTGCCCAAACCATCTTAATCTTCCCTCTCTTATTTTTTCTGTGATACACGCCACCTCTAGCCTCTGACGAAAGACTTCGTTTCTTATTCGATCCAATCTTGTGTGTCCACACATCCACCTCAGCATTCGCATTTCTGCGACCTCTATTTGTCTCTCGTGCGATTTCTTTATGGCCCAACAGTCTGTGCCGTATAACATAGCTGGACGTACTGCCACTCTGTAGAATTTTCCCTTTAGTTTTGCCGGGAACCTCTTATCACACAAAATCCCTGATGCTGCTCTCCACTTGCACCATCCTGATTGTATACGGTGTGTTACATCGCTGTGTATCTCTCCATCTTCCTGTACGTACGAGCCAAGGTATTTGAACCTAGACGTCCGGGGGACCGCCATGCCTTGGATACTGATTTGGGTGTCCTCTTCAGCCTCACCACTAAAGTTACAATGCATGTATTCTGTCTTAGCGCGACTCATCCTTAAGCCCCTGCGTTCTATTGCTGCTCTCCACTGTTCTAATCTCTCGTTAAGCACCGTCCTAGATTCTGATATTAAGACAATATCATCCGCAAACAGCATACACCATGGGACTGGCTGTTGTATAGACTTGGTCATCTCGTCCAGCACCACTGTGAAGAGGAATGGGCTCAATGCCGATCCTTGGTGGAGTCCTACCTCCACCGGGAAGTAGTCTGTGTCTCCGACAGGTGCTCGTACACATGTTTTTGCCCCAACTATAAACCAAAAACTTACCTGTCTTAGTCATCATCAAAACTTAAGGATCGGCAACTTCACCAGATTATCATCATCAAAGTAACTGTCTTGCAAAAAATGATTAAAAGGATCACATGGTTGTGTAATTTATTAAATATTAACGGATTGCAACCTTTTCTCGATCAAGAACCGACATCTAAAAGGGAAATTTAAAAAGTTCGAATCTAACTATTTAGAAAACATGATATTTGACAAAACAAAACTAAAAATAAGGTAATAAGTCAAGCAACTGATTTGATGCATCTTCAACAGGAGGATCACTTAACTGCAAAAGAAAAAAATATCATGATTTTAAAACTTAATTATTTGATATTTACTCGAATCAAATAAAAACAATTAGGGTAAACAAATATACTAGAAAACTTCAACCCATAAAATGCTCCGGTATGTCCTTTTTTCGTCTTTTCAATTTTGGCTTCATGAGAAACATATACTGTGCCCTATAACGCTCTTATAAGATAATGTTTTGAACTTGAGTGTGTCATAGCAACTTGATTCGGTCAAAAAGAGCACAATAAACACAAAATAACAACCAAGAAAAGTTTGTGTCCCATCATTTTCACAATTTGAATAATTGCAAACAATATAATTAGGAGACACATTTGAAGATTAGGTCAAGAAATACGCCAGATTTGCACTTAAATCTAATTATCCACATGATGAAGCAGTCAAATAGCTACATCTAAAAATAAATAACAACTAAAACGCAAAACCCTTACATACCTTCACTTGTCATGATCTCTTGCATATAGCACTTGAGATTATACAACATAAATCTCTCATATTATAACACATTATCCCCAGACCTTTGGCGTATGACAGCCTTGGATTGGCATTTTTCTTCTTTAATGAACCTGAACCACCTCCTTCACATTTTAAAAATTGCTAATACAAAGTTTAACTCTTGGAATTTAGTAGTTGCAAGTATAAAACTCACATATTTAAGCGGCAACATGTGTGCTCATTTATTGAAAGATAAATAAATTATAAATGCATCCCTTCTTGGTATTGAAAGAAATGAAGTTTGATCTGAACTATATCATTAGCTTTTAGAACTGTATGCATTCAAAGCCTCTCAACATCCTCATTTGAGTTCTATTAATGTTATAACTACTATTCAGTTGAATATATTTTCATTGAAGTGCACCTTCCATGGACAAATACATACATATATTACATTGAGTATTTTCTCTTTAGCTACATTTCAGTAGCATCAATCTTCATCTACAACCAATTTGAAACTCCTCTCAAACAAAGAAGTTTAGAAGAAATACAAATGTAGAAGAAATTAATTAACCTAGACATTTCATCAAACACCTTGAAAGCACAATCAACTATGCGTGATTCTTATACACAGAAATACATTAGACCACTAACCTACTTTAAGGAGAAAAACGATGGTCTATGCAACAAAATTCAAACACAAAAGAGATACCTGTAGGGTAGTTTAGAAAAGCAAGAATTCCTTTTCCCACGAACCTGCTCCTAGCCTCCTCGATTTTCTACTTCAGCCAACAATAACTAAATAGGAAAAACCTTACATAAGAGAAAACTTGCAAAGAAACAAAGCAACGACTAAATTTGTCATAACACTCAAGTCATCACTTGACTGAACAATTGATTTGCAAAAACAATACTAAACCCACAAAGAAGAACAAAGCCCAATCAATAGCAAAAAAATGAAAATCTTTTACCTGAGAGTGGAATTGGAATGGATACCTGTCGATGGACACCATCAGAGGGGCTGAACCCACCCTAATGTTCTTCTTCGTCTTTGCTGCTTGATACAAAACCACAGTCAGAAAAACAGAGAAAGGGGGGAGGAAGGTTTTGATGTCTTCCATCTTTGGGAGAAAGAAATTGGTGGAGGTTGAGGCGGTGATAATAAAATGAAACAACACCTGGAGAGGAGAAAGAATGTACAGACAACTGTAATGCTTCACACATCCCAATGATGAAATCAAACAAAAGAACAGTGGTTAAAACATAAAATCTAAGACTCTTTTTTATATATAGAGTAATTATCAATATTGATTTTATAATATTGGATTAACTTTGATCGAGTAAATATCATTAGTTATTAACGACTTAGGAGATGTAGATATATTCGTTTAAGCTAATGATAATAAATATATTAACATTTATAACTTGTTGAGTGCAAATATAATATTTATGGTTTGAACATTATAATTGATTTTGGGCATCAATATTATAAACATTGTTTAGCCTTATATACTAGACTAAAAGTTGTTTTACCTTATTTGATAAATCCAGCCCATAAACCAAATGGAAGTTATAATCAGTTTCCAAATTTGATTTGGATATATATATACTCGTTCACGAACAAGAGCCTAAGGCACTGATGTGCTCTAAATTATACATAAAAACCCTATCAAAAGCACATCAATTGTTCCTTAATATCTTCCTTAAAATGAAAAGGGTAAAATCATTAAATTGTGTTTTCAGGTGTTGAAAAGATTAAGATGGATAAAGAAGCATATTTAACAACAAATTGAAGAAATCTGAGCTTTAAAGTCCAAGCATGGGTTCGTGTCTCATTAAGTACGCCCCCATGTCTTGCCTGAAACACACCTCCGTGCTAAATTTGGCACACCTCCGTGTTTGGACATCTGACAGGACAAAAAGTACTATCCCGTAAAAGCAAACACGGGGTCGTGCCCCATGAAGCACGAGGTCGTGCCCCACCCCAATCACGAGGTCGTGCCCTATTTGTCACGGGACCGTGCCCGACACCCTCTGCACGTACGAGCCGGCCAAATTTTGTAAGCATTGTACTAACACGGGGCCGTGCCTTTTAGGTATGGGGTCGTGTTTAAACACTCCAGAAAGCCTATAATAGATGTCAAAGTTCACCATTTTTGCAAGCTTTTGGTGGGAGAGTTACTCTGCAGAATTCTCTCGGGAATCAAGACTTAAACATTATTTGGAGGCTCGGGAGGTGCATACAACACTTGAAAGAAGCTTGGGATTGTCTAAACATCATCCATTTTGGATCACCGGTTTGATTATTTCATTTCACCAAAGAATCCATATCTATCTTCTATGTTATTTTTGTTATGTTCAAGCTCATTATGAGCTAAACTCTTATTATCATCCTAATTGGATGAAACGTATATATTTTGTGATGAACTAATGGTATAATTTATATTATGTTAATGTTATGGTGGTCTTGGGAAAACTTTCGATGGGTAGCACCTACATTTGAATGGGAAGTTATAAACTTATTATTTGTAATTGTGAATGTCATACACGTTTGAAAAACGTATGATCAACTTTTATTCGTGAAACCGGTCTTCATAACAAATCTATGGCTAATTAACTAGAGATGGTTATTAGAAATCATATCACCTTAACTTTCTGATCATTTACGGGTTCCCTTTTATTAGTTTGAGAAATCTTCAGAAATTGTTATGGTTTTCTAAAATTAATGGTATGTTAAAAGGAACTTGATCAACTCTCTTCTTAACATTAACTTATTTTTTCAGAAATCATATGTCAAAAAAGTCACAAAAGATTTACCTACATTACTAGGGCTTTGACCTAAGCATTAAATCTTAACGTGATGTGGTTCTAGTCACTACGGAGTGAATAGACGAGAAATCACGCCAGCTCACACTTATAAACATTAACACAATTACTTTAATCAATATCTTTAATCACACCACCAATTCATTACAATTACATAAGTGTAATCTAATTAGGATGATAGCATTTGTTCCCTGGTTTTAAATCCAAAAGTTTCAACTTTGTTTTACTTTAGCTTCATTACCATTTCTAAAACCCTAAAAACCTTAATTACATCAATACAACTTACCATTTTCCCAAACAAAAACCAAATCCGGTAGTCAATCATTAAGGTTGTTGAATAGGCTAGGTGTGTCCACGGATTGATACTCGGTTCTTACCATCACTATACTGCCTCACGATGGTACACTTTCTTTTTGTGTGTGTAGTTTAGTGTTAGTAATAACCAATAAAACTAAATCTGTGCGAAAAAACCTTTATCAAAATATACATACTTTTCACACGCATTAGGCACACACACAAAACCTTTCATAATCAAATTTTGTTCTTGTAAAAATCTTAGTTTTATCCGATAAAACGATTGGAGTGCCACAAATCGATTTTATCTGACAGTGATTTCAATCACAACTCTAAGATAATCCAAGACGCAATCAACACCTTCTTGTTTCTCAGTTTTACTCTCAGATTCTTACAACAAAGATAAAATCGATTTTGTTTATGGATGGCTACCGGAGTATCAGTGAAGGATATGTTCAACAAATTTGCCAAACTTGAAAATTTTCAGGGGCAAGATTTCCGCCAGTGGAAAAAGAAGATGCATTTTCTTCTTACGGCACTTAATGTTGTATATGTACTGTCAAGACCCATGCCTGAAGAAACTGAAAACGAGACTTTGGATCAACAACGCAGATGACTGAAATGGGAAAACGACGAGTATATATGCCGGGGGCATATGTTGAACGGGATGTCGGACGTGCTGTTGATGTGCACCAAAACGGAGAATCAGCAAAAGAACGTTGGGATGCATTGGAAGCAAAGTATATGGCATAAGACTCGTCTAGTAAGAAATTCCTGGTAACAAATTTTTTTCATATAAAATGATTGAATCACGTCCAATAATGGAACAATACAATGAATTGTTTCACATACTCGGACAATTTTCCCAACACGATCTACACATGGATGAATCTATTTCGGTGTCTTCTATTATTGACAAACTTCCACCTTCTTGAAAGGATTCTATGTCACACCCTCAAAATCCACGTGCGGAGTTTTACCGCGAGGCGTGTGAACAAACCAGGATCACAGTCAATAGTTACTCGGAACGACTCTATATGCTACGTTTAATGTAAATCAACCAGAGTTTAAACTTTAAAAGACCTGCGGAAGCGTAAAGTAAATAAAGCAACCCAAAACATGTGAAAGTACCATATGGCAAAACAAGTGCCAACCAAGTATTGTAAACCATAAATAAAAGACGGGTAGTTATAAACCTATAAAAAAATGCATGCTGACTCGTGAAGTTCTCCTATCAGCAATCCAGCTTAATGACCTGAGAATAGCATACTAAAAAGTCAACACATTGTTGGTGAGTTCAAGAGTTTGCGCATAAACATAACAGTTTATCAATTGTGTATAAACATAACAATTTATCAATAGTGTATAAACATAACAGTTTATCAATAGTGTATAAACATAACAGTTTATCAATAGTGTATAAACATAACAGTTTATCAATAGCGTATAATTAAGCATGTGCATTGTAATAGCTAGCTAGTCCACTAACAAACAATATTAATACATAGTGATTTCGCAATTGAAGCTGACTGTGTTATGTTTGCCTCCCGTCACGACTTCACCATATCGTGACGAATAATCATAGGACAAATTGCACCCGGTTGACCTCGAGTTACACAGGTGGGGCTCGTCAGACCCAGTAGTACTACCCAAGTTTCCCCGCTATCCAATATTAACAATTCGAAAGTGTGAGGACTTTATCATAGTAAACAGCACTATATTAATATCATACACATCTTAAATATATAAAGCGTTTGTAAAATTTACCAGTATGCTATCTCCCCAAAAGAGATTTAACAAAACAGAGGGGCATGAACTCACCTGATATGCGTGTTAGATACCTAAGGCTTAACTTGACAAGAACGAGTGGAAAGACAACCTTCAAAGGTTACCTAGAACACACAAGTACATAAGTACATGTACACAGAAATCCCAATAGAAACCTTAAGTGTTCTACAAACAAAGAACTCAAGGTTCTATAAAAACAACATACATGTGACCTAGTTGACCCGTTTGACCCGTTGGTGATATTATGCGTTGTAAACCATTTAAGTATACATGTTTAACATTCCAATGAATCATATTTGGTGCTACATTCCCAATACATTGCTTAAATCATCATACTATGCACATATCATACAAGTTGTCCAATTCCTTAGCATCTAGCATGCTCAGTGTGTTCATAACATAACTAGTGTATCATATAACAGGTTAGATCATGCATAACCTACTTACATGACCTATAGCCATGATTTAGCATATATGGGTCAAAACAAATAATTTACCAAAAAGTCATTCATACTATTCACAACGCATACAAGATGCCTAATACATGCAACATACATTAGTATGATCAATTCTAGTCCCGAACATGATGTCCTAGTTACTAATCAACATACCAAACCATACATGACCATCAAAGTGCAATAATCACCCAATAACCAAATAAACATTCCATACAACCCAATTAACAGATTCTACTACTTTAGACATTCATAACAATCATTCTAGCATGACCCTAAAACCATGAACAAGTCAAATTACCAATATCCAAAGTTCGTGCACAATAAAGTTTCCCTTTTGGGAAAGTAATATCCAAAAGTGGTTTAACATCCAATTCAACCATAATTCCAACTATTATATACCTAATCAAGTTCATATCATACCTAGACATGATCTACAACACCTAATTAACATGATTCATAAATTTCATACTCAAAAAGTTACTATCTTTAGTAATGTATGGGTTCTAGCATGTAATCTTGAATTACCAATGTTCATAGCAACAATCCAACATCCAATTATCATCATAAACATATCTATAACATCAACACATTAACAATTCAACATTACATACAAAATAAAGTTACTATTATTAGTAACCTATGAACAAATCCTTCAATTCACCAATTTCTTGTAAAATCCATGTTTTCTAGCATTCATACAACCTAATTAACTTCCCAACAACATCAAACAATCATCAATTCCATGTTATAATCATCAATTTCGAATTAGGGTTCATAACCACCAAAGTTCATGATCAATCCACTAAAAACATACAATTCATGCATCATCAACGTTAAACGACATGTAATCAATCCAACTAACATACTAACATCAACAAACATCAATTCTTCAGCCCCATAATACCCAATTCGCAGCATAGGCTTCGGCCCTAACAAGAACACCACCAAACTTGTAAAGTTCTAACCTTTAAACGTGTATTATCTTGCAATTGATGTTCCTAACTTGTTGTAGGGCTTGAGATCGATCACAAACAGCTTCTAATTCCTTGTTCTTGTTCAAAATTCGCAGAAAGGGAGAGGGGAGGCTGCTGGTTGCGAATTGGAGGGGTGGGGGCTAGGGTTCCCTTTTTTTTATTTTTTTAGTTTACACAATTTACCATTTTTACCCTTTTAACTTGTATTTTATAAAATTCAGCTTTTAACTTCTTTAAAAGCATTTTTAACCATCTAACAAATATATAAACTAGTAATAACCATTATATATTTTATCTTTATAAAACACGCAACATACGAATTAACACACGCGTTTCCGCGTTACGCGATAAAATTCTCAAATAGTCTTTAAATCGCGTAAAAATATAAACATAACATAATAATCATCTTTTCAACTAGATTATTATTAAATTAAAATTATTAATTATTTTTAAGTCACCAACGTCAAACGACAACTAGTGTGTGCTTATGACACGTGTATGCAAAACTTAACGGAACTAACGGAGTTTGGTAACGGAAAATTACCGGATGTCACATTATCCCCATGTTGAAAGAATTTTCGTCCCGAAAATTGCGTTACATGGTGAGCGTGTTCCATCACTAATCTACTGCATTGGCACACAGAAATTCGAAATCGAGTGAGTTTTGGATGAGTTGTCACATCATCCCCATGTTGAAAGAAATTTCGTCCCGAAATTTAAATCAATACCTTGGTCTGCAGACATCGTCTCGAACAATTGAGGGTACTTAAGCTTCATTTGATCCTCACGTTCCCACGTGAATTCCGGTCCACGTCGCGAGTTCCAACGAACTTTGACGATAGGTATTTTGCTCTGCTTAAGTGTTTTCACCTCACGATCCATCACCTCGACGGGTTCTTCGATAAAGCGCAATTGCTCATCCACTTGAACATCTTCTAGTGGTACAATTAGTGTCTCGTCAGATAGGCACTTCTTTAGATTTGAAACGTGAAACACGTTGTGCACTCCACTCAGCGAATCAGGCAAGGCTAGTCGATAGGCCACCGGACCTATTCTTTCCAGTATCTCAAATGGTCCAACGTACCTCGGATTTAGCTTCCCTCACTTGCCAAACCGAACTACGCCTTTCCACGGTGAGACTTTCAATAACACTTTGTCGCCAATTTGGAATTCTAGAGGTTTCCGTCTCTTGTCAGCATAACTTTTCTATCTGTCTTGCGCTGCTGCCATACGGTTTCGTATCTGCACGATCTTCTCAGTTGTTTCATGTATTAGCTCGGGACCCGTTAGTTGACTATCACCAATTTCAGCCCAGCAAACCGGTGATCTACACTTTCTCCCATACAAAGCCTCGAAATGTGCTGCCTGTATGCTAGTGTGATAACTGTTATTATAGGAAAATTCCACCAAAGGCAGGTGAACTTCCCAGTTGTTCCCGAAGTCAATCACACAAGCACGTAGCATATCCTCCAAAGTCTGTAAGGTACGCTCACTATGTCCGTTGGTTTGTGGATGATAAGCAGTACTCATATCCAATCGTGTACCCAGAGATTTCTGTAGTGACTGCCAGAAGTATGACGTGAAGCGAGCGTCGCGATCAGAGATAATTGAGATTGGAACGCCATGTCTCGACACGATTTCCTTAAGATACAATCGGGTTAGCTTCTCCATCTTATCCGTTTCCTTAATTGCAAGGAAGTGAGCGGACTTGGTCAACCGATCCATAATGACCCAGATTGTGTCACAACCAGTATTAGTCCGGGTAGTTTAGTGATAAAATCCATGGAAATTTGTTCCCATTTCCACATCGGTATCTCGGGTTGCTGTAACAGTCCGGATGGTTTTTGGTATTCCACCTTCACCTTCGAACAGGTCAAACACTTGCTCACATATGTAGCTACGTCTGCCTTCATGTTAGGCCACCAATAGTGCGCCTTTAGATCATGATACATCTTGTCAGATCCAGGATGTATAGAGTATTTAGACTTGTGTGCCTCGCTCATAACCAAATCTCTCAGATTTCCATAAACAGGCACCCAAAGTCTATCCATGAAGTACCGAATTCCATCTTCTTTCTCTACCAATTGTTTATCCATCCCCCGTAATGACTCAGAAACAATCTTTTCCTCTTTCAAGGCTTCTATTTGTGCTTCCTTAACTTGTTCAGGCAAATGGGTACTGATCGTGAGCTGTAAGGCTCGTACCCGCCTGGGTTTAACTGTTTCTTTTCGGCTTAAGGCATCAACAACTACGTTCGCCTTTCCAGGATGGTACTTGATAGCGCAATATAATCATTCAAAAGTTCCACCCAACGCCGCTGCCTCATATTCAACTCTTTTTGCTCAAAGATGTGCTGAAGACTCTTGTGATCGGTATAGATAGTACATTTGGTACCGTACAAGTAATGTCTCCAAATCTTTAAGGCAAAAACCACTGCACCCAACTCCAGATCATGGGTAGTATAATTCTTCTCGTGAACCTTCAGTTGTCTCGAGGCGTAAGCTATCACTTTGTCGCGTTGCATCAGGACACAACCCAATCCTTGAATGGATGCATCACAATACACCACGAAATCATCTGTTCCCTCTGGTAGTGCCAATATCGGTGCACTACAGAGTTTCTGTTTCAATAGCTGAAAAGCCGCCTCTTGACTTTCACCCCATTTGTATGTCGTTCCTTTGTGGGTTAAAGCTGTGAGAGGTTGTGCAATCTTAGAAAATCCTTCTATGAACCGTCGATAATACCCCGCTAATCCCAGAAATTGTCGTATCTCACTCGGTGTTTTAGGTATGGCCCAATTCTTTATTGCCACAATCTTGGCAGGATTAACATGTATACCCTTCTCATTAACAATATGGCCTAGGAATTGTACTTCGCGTATCCAAAAGTCACACTTAGAGAATTTGGCGTACAGTTGCTCATTCTTCAATAATTCCAAGATTAATCGTAGATGCTCTTCATGGTCCTCCTTGGTCTTAGAGTATATCAGTATGTCATCAATAAACATAATAACAAACTGATCAAGGTAGGGTTTGCACACACGATTCATGAGGTCCATGAACACCGCAGGTGCATTTGTCAACCCAAAAGGCATGACCAAGAACTCGTAATGACCATAACGAGTACGGAATGCAGTTTTGAGATATCCTCCTCACGGACTCGGAGTTGATGATAACCAGATCTCAAGTCTATCTTCGAATAATAGCTGGATCCCTGAAGCTGATCAAATAAGTCGTCGATGCGAGGTAAAGGGTATCGGTTCTTAACTGTGACTTTGTTTAACTCCCTATAATCGATGCATATTCGAAACGTGCCATCCTTTTTCTTTACAAAGAGGACAGGGGCTCCCCAAGGTGATGAGCTAGGTCGAATAAGGCCCTTATCTAAAAGCTCCTGAAGTTGTGATGACAACTCCTGTAGTTCGTTCGGTGCTAATCGATAAGGTGCTCTAGCAATCGGGGCTGCACCGGGAGTCAGTTCAATTTGAAATTCCACTTGACGATGAGGTGGTAATCCAGGAAGATCATCTAGAAACACCTCGGGAAAGTCTCGTACGACGAGTATGTCTTCCATTCGCCTTTCCTCCGGTTGTTTATCGGTGACGAGTTCCAGGATAGCCAAGCGACCTTTTCGCAGTAATTTCTGTGCTTTCATATAGGAGATAATGCCCATCACTGCACCACTCCTATCGCCTCGGACTGTGAGAATTTCATCACCAACAGGAATTCGTATGATCTTCTCGTGACATATGACTTCCGCTTGCTTATTTAAGAGCCAATCCATGCCTACCACAACATCGAAACTTCCCAGTGTAACAGGCATAAGGTCTATAGCGAAAGTATGACCAGCGAGTTCTATCTTACAATCTTTAAGAATGTGCGTCACATGGATCTGTTTACCGTCAGCCAATTCTACGGTATATTTGGATTCTAAGCAGAAGGGATATCACTTAGGAGACTAGAGAACTTTAAGGATATGAAACTCCTATCGGCTCCAGTATCAAACAATACTGTAGCAAAACACCCATTTACAGAAAACCTACCAGTAACAGTAGTAGGGTCGTTTAGAGCCTCACCTGAGCCAATGACGAAGGCTCTCCCTTTGGCTCCATTATTACCACCGTTACCATTGCCATTTCCATCTTTGTTGTTGTTGTTGTTGTTGTTGTTGTTGTTCTGGCCATTGCCATTACTGTTCCTCCTCAACTGCGGGCAGTTTCGCTTGTAGTGCCCCTCCTTTCCACACTCGAAACAACCCTTTGGAGTCTCCTAAGGTTGCTGTGGTTTCCTAACAATCTCACCACGGCAATCCTTAGCCAAGTTTCCCATTTTACCACACCGCTGACACTTGTAGTTGTCACATCTCCCAACGTGATGATAGTTGCACCGCGTGCACATCGGCTGTTTACCACCATAGCCGCTCGGTCCTTGATTGTTTGAGTTTGACTGGTTGAAATTACGATTGTTGTCAAACCTTCGTTGCTGCTGTTGTGGTTGTTGTTGTTGTTGAGACTGGTGTTGACCACCGGATGATGATGATGCCCTATTGTTGTTGTTGGTGTTGGTGTTGGTGTTGTTGGAGGTATCCCACTTTCTTTTTTTCGGGCACACTTGCAGCAGCGCCCCGTTTTGGCAACCGCCCTTGCTCCGCAGCTTCGTCATTTAGTTTGTGGGCTAGTCGGATAGCTTGTTGTATAGTGGCGGGGTTAGAGGAAGTCACCAGGCTCCTAATTTCGGGCACCAATCCCCGGATGTAATGTTCCACCCGCTTGGGTATTTCATTCACCATTCCAGGACATAGTGTTGCCAGCTCGTGGGTTCTTGTTATATAGGCCTCGATCTCGGAACCTTGCATTTTCAACTGCCAAAATTCCATCTCCAACTTTTGAACTTCGCTTCGAGGACAGTATTCCTCGATCATCATATCTTTGAATTCATTCCACGGGAGCTCATTTGCCATGGCCTGCCCTAGCATTTGCACTTGAGCATTCCACCAAGACAGTGCTGCACCATCCAGTGTCCCCGTAGCATATTTCACATGGTTAGCAGGTGGACAGTTGCACTTCGAGAAAACGGACTTCGTTTTCTCAAACCACCTTACCAACCCTACAGCTCCCTCGGTTCCACTGTAGGTGTGGGGTTTGCAGTCCATGAAGGACTTGTAGGTACATGCTGGCGGTCCTGCTTTAACACGATAAATATTGATCAGATGTCTTATTCGATTAACTATAGGATTTGACAAAAATTTTCCATTATCGTTTACCTGCGGCCTGTCCTACTTGAGCAGCAATTAACGCTGCCTGGACTTGTGCATTTATTAGGGCTGCTAGTTCCGCAGGGGTTATATTTATGGTACTGACGCCTTGGCCACCAGCACCTTGGTCACCGGCACCTTGGTCACCGGCGCCGCGTCCACGCCCGCGCCCGCGTCCTCGGCCACGTCCACGTCCTCGGGCGTCCATTATTCACTTTACATTCACAAATACAATAATGAGTAACATCAAACATATTTATCTCATTGAAGTATAATAACAATAAGTAAGTAATGAATCATCACAACCACAACATTATTAACAAAAATAATAACCAAAGGTAAATAAATTGCAAATAAGTCACAAGTCATTTATCAATGTCAAAATTTGAGTTTGTTGTTCGAGTGGGGAAACAACCCTTCCCACATAGGTTCCAAATAAGAAACGTTACATACTCCAAGTTGTTTAAAGAAAATAAAAGAGTATCAATCTACTATGCCTGAGCCGTCACTGTCATCATCCATCTGCACAGGCTCCTCTTCAGGTTCCTCCTCAGGTTCCTCTTCAGGTTCCTCCTCCTCCTCGGGGGCCTCCACCGGAGCAGGAGCTAAGGCTATCTGAAGTGCCGCCAACTAGGCCTCTAATGCAGCAAACCGGTTGTCGATTTCTTCATCGCCCTGTTCCCATGCGGTCACGTGTCCACTCAGCCTATCATAACCATCCCGCATTTGGTAACACCCCTCCAAGGTTTTACCATGATACTCCCCTAGTTCATCCAGTTGATGTCACAGCGTGTACACCTCGTGTTGTAGTGTACAGACATTGCTAGTAAGTCGTCGGACCCGGTGTTGCTCCGTGTCCAGTGCTGCCACCAATGCAGCAATGACCTGCTCATTGGACTGCACCGTCCACGGAAGTGTAGGTAGTGGTTGTTCAGTGCTGGTCCTAGTCCGGGGTCTTGATATAGGCACGCGTTCCCTGTACATAAGGTGATCCATAAACTCCGGGTAGAAATTCCAGTCACGGGGAGGGTCACGTTCAGGTGGCACGAATGGTTGATCCCAGTCGAATTCACCTCGTGGATAGTCCAAACGAGGCCAGTCCAATCCATCGTCAGGCACCGGTCTAGGAGGTGGGGACTCGGGTCGTGTGGGTGATGCTGGTAGCTTACCACGTGCTCTCGAAGACGATGCCATGCTGCAGAGAGTGTGATGTGTATGCCAATGAGTATGCAGTAGAAAAATCAGGAACAAGTAACTAACTAACTGTGTGCGGTTATAGTCTAGTGTGTATGCAACCTAGTTCTCTATAACCAATGGCTCTGATACCAATCTGTCACACCCTCAAAATCAACGTGCGGAGTTTTACCGCGAGGCGTGTGAACAAACCAGGATCACAGTCAATAGTTACTAGGAACGACTCTATATGCTACGTTTAATGTAAATCAACCAGAGTTTAAACTTTAAAAGACCTGCGGAAGCGTAAAGTAAATAAAACAACCCAAAACATGTGAAAGTACCATATGGCAAAACAAGTGCCAACCAAGTATTGTAAACCATAAATAAAAGACGGGTAGTTATAAATCTATAAAAAAATGCATGCTAACTCGTGAAGTGCTCCTATCAGCAATCCAGCTTAATGACCTGAGAATAGCATACTAAAAAGTCAACACATTGTTTGTGTGTTCAAGAGTTTTAGCATAAACATAACAGTTTATCAATTGTGTATAAACATAACAGTTTATCAATAGTGTATAAACATAACAGTTTATCAATAGTGTATAAACATAACAGTTTATCAAGTGTATAAACATAACAGTTTATCAATAGCGTATAATTAAGCATGTGCATTGTAATAGCTAGCTAGTCCACTAACAAACGATATTAATACATAGTGATTTCGCAATTGAAGCTGACTGTGTTATGTTTGCCTCCCGTCACGACTTCACCATATCGTGACGAATAATTATAGGACAAATTGCACCCGGTTGACCTCGAGTCACACAGGTGGGGCTCGTCAGACCCAGTAGTACTACCCAAGTTTCCCCGCTATCCAATATTAACAATTCGAAAGTGTGAGGACTTTATCATAGTAAACAGCACTATATTAATATCATACACATCTTAAATATATAAAGCGTTTGTAAAATTTACCAGTATGCTATCTCCCCCAAAAGAGATTTAACAAAACAGAGGGGCATGAACTCACCTGATATGCGTGTTAGATACCTAAGGCTTAACTTGACAAGAACGAGTGGAAAGACAACCTTCAAAGTTACCTAGAACACACAAGTACATAAGTACATGTACACAGAAATCCCAAGAGAAACCTTAAGTGTTCTACAAACAAAGAACTCAAGGTTCTATAAAAACAACATACATGTGACCTAGTTGACCCGTTTGACCCGTTGGTGATATTATGCGTTGTAAACCATTTAAGTATACATGTTTAACATTCCAATGAATCATATTTGGTGCTACATTCCCAATACATTGCTTAAATCATCATACTATGCACATATCATACAAGTTGTCCAATTCCTTAGCATCTAGCATGCTCAGTGTGTTCATAACATAACTAGTGTATCATATAACAGGTTAGATCATGCATAACCTACTTACATGACCTATAGCCATGATTTAGCATATATGGGTCAAAACAGATAATTTACCAAAAGTCATTCATACTATTCACAACGCATACAAGATGCCTAATACATGCAACATACATTAGTATGATCAATTCCAGTCCCGAACATGATGTCCTAGTTACTAATCAACATACCAAACCATACATGACCATCAAAGTGCAATAATCACCCAATAACCAAATAAACATTCCATACAACCCAATTAACAGATTCTACCACTTTAGACATTCATAACAATCATTCTAGCATGACCCTAAAACCATGAACAAGTCAAATTACCAATATCCAAAGTTCGTGCACAATAAAGTTTCCCTTTTGGGAAAGTAATACCCAAAGTGGTTTAACATCCAATTCAACCATAATTCCAACTATTATATACCTAATCAAGTTCATATCATACCTAGACATGATCTACAACACCTAATTAACATGATTCATAAATTTCATACTCAAAAAGTTACTATCTTTAGTAATGTATGGGTTCTAGCATGTAATCTTGAATTACCAATGTTCATAGCAACAATCCAACATCCAATTATCATCATAAACATATCTATAACATCAACACATTAACAATTCAACATTACATACAAATAAAGTTACTATTATTAGTAACCTATGAACAAATCCTTCAATTCACCAATTTCTTGTAAAATCCATGTTTTCTAGCATTCATACAACCTAATTAACTTCCCAACAACATCAACAATCATCAATTCCATGTTATAATCATCAATTTCGAATTAGGGTTCATAACCACCAAGTTCATGATCAATCCACTAAAAACATACAATTCATGCATCATCAACGTTAAACGACATGTAATCAATCCAACTAACATACTAACATCAACAAAACATCAATTTTTCAGCCCCATAATACCCAATTCGCAGCATAGGCTTCGGCCCTAACAAGAACACCACCAAACTTGTAAAGTTCTAACCTTTAAACGTGTATTATCTTGCAATTGATGTTCCTAACTTGTTGTAGGGCTTGAGATCGATCACAAACAGCTTCTAATTCCTTGTTCTTGTTCAAAATTCACAGAAAGGGAGAGGGGAGGCTGCTGGTCGCGAATTGGAGGGGTGGGGGCTAGGGTTCCCTTTTTTTTTATTTTTTTAGTTTACACAATTTACCATTTTTGCCCTTTTAACTTGTATTTTATAAAATTCAGCTTTTAACTTCTTTTAAAAGCATTTTTAACCATCTAACAAATATATAAACTAGTAATAACCATTATATATTTTTATCTTTATAAAACACGCAACATACGAATTAACACACGTGTTTCAGCGTTACGCGATAAAATTCTCAAATAGTCTTTAAATCGCGTAAAAATATAAACATAACATAATAATCATCTTTTCAACTAGATTATTATTAAATTAACATTATTAATTATTTTTAAGTCACCAACGTCAAACGACAACTAGTGTGTGCTTACGACATGTGTATGCAAAACATTAACGGAACTAACGGAGTTTGGTAACGGAAAATTACCGGATGTCACATTCTAAACATGATCTTAAACACTGAAAAGATGAGATAAATCTTGTACAGTTGGGTTCTGATTTAAGGATTGAAGAATCCCTTGCGGTTGCAAGAATCCGATAAAGAGAAAAGAAAAATCGATGGAAATAATTCCTCTGTTAACATGGTCGAAACTGACCATAAATTCAAGAAATTTGATAAGGGTTAAAAGGGTAAGGCAAATTTAAAGGAGGCGTTCAAGGCTCTAATAATAAATAAATATTGATTTGTGGAATTGTGGGAAATCCGAAAACATAAAACGTGACTGCTGGGTCAAGGCCAAATTTGGAACCAAAGCAATGGATGGTGCAGGACCAAGTGCGTCGAAAGACCCTCCGGGTCAAAAAGATATGATTGTTAGTCCTGACTTACGTCATAATTTTGTTTTAAGTATTGATTTGTTGATGACTTATGGTTCTTATTCGGATGATGTTACTAACTTAGATACTATTATGAGTTTGAACAATTGCAATAAAGTTAGTAATAGTAGCATGGCTAATGTATCTATGGTTCCAAATAATTATCCATGTAAAACTAAGAAAGTAGAGACCAATTATTTATTAAATGATAAATTGTTAAATGGGCAACTTTGTCAAAATCGTAACAGTAGCGCATCCGAGCATTTGTTGCACAACAATTCAATGTTTAATTCTTTTATGAATTATGTAACATTACGTCCGAATCTTGTTATACACAGGATGATTTGCTGGCTTGGTGGATGGATTCAAGAGCTACATGTCATGTTTGTAAAGATCCGAGATGGTTTACAAGTTTAAAGTACATTGAAGATGGATCCGTATTGTGAATGGGGAATGTAGCCACCGAACCCATCAAAGGAATAGGAACCGTTACTATTATGTTTACCTCTAATAAAAAATTTATATTAGACAATGTATTTTATGTCCCGGGAATTCGAAAGAATTTGATATCCGGTATTGTATTAAATAATTATGGATTTAAACAAGTAATCGAATCCGATAAGTTTGTATTATCTAAACATGGAAGCTTTGTTGGTTTTGATTATCTCTCGAATGGAATGTTTAAATTAAATATCCATGTGCCTTTCATTCATGAATCCGTGTGTATGACAACTCCATTAAATAATCCGGTAGATAAAATTCCTAGTTTGTGGCATGCTAGACTAGGTCACGTCAATTATTACAAAATGAAAGATATGTCAAAAATAAGTCTTATACCAGGTTTTGATATGTGTAAAACTAGATGTCACACGTGTAAATTACTAAGATTACATGAAAACCTTTTCAAAATGTTAAAAGAAATTCAAATTTGCTTGAACTCATACACTCGGATTTATGTGACTTTCATAGTACCCCTTCTTAGGAAATAAAAAAGTATGTCGTTACATTTATAGATGATGCTTCTAGGTACTGTTATATTTATTTATTGCATTCTAAAGATGAGGCTCTAGATAAATTTAGAATTTATAAACAAGAGGTAGAGCTTTAACAAAATGGTTTAATCAAGAACCTTCGTACTGATAGAGGTGGGGAATATTATGACCTAGTTTATTTTCAGTCAATGGGTATAATACACCAAATAACCGCACCTTACACACCACAACAAAATGGTGTTGCAGAAAGAAAAAAATAGGACATTAAAAGAAATGGTTAATTCCATGTTCTCATATTCTGGTCTAGGTGAAGGTTTTTTTTTGGGGGAGGCTATGTTAACAGATTGTCATTTGTTGAACAGAATTCCTATTAAACAAACCAAGTAACTCCATATGAACTTTGGAAAAAGAAAGCACCAAAGCTAAGTTACCTCAAGGTTTGGGGTTGTAGAGCTGTGGTAAGGATTACCGAACCTAAAAGAAGAACTTTAGGTGAAAGAGGCATTGATTGCATATTTATTGGGTATGTTGAGCACTCTCATGTGTACGGGTTCTATGTAATGGAACCAAATGACTATTTTTCAGTTCATACTGTGATTGAGTCAAGGGATGCTGATTTTGGCATTAAGGACAGATTTACTTCTGTACCAAGGATGAAAGATATGCCTAACAGCCTGAAAACTTCAGCTAAAGCTAATCCTTCAGCTAATGCTTCTACTAGTATCTCAAATGTAACTCCTACTACTAAACCTAGGAAGAGTACCAGGACTAGAAAGGCCAAGTCATTTGAAGATGATTTTCAACTATACTTGGTTGAAGGAACAAGAGAAAATGTTGAATCTCAATTCACTGCTGTTACAATATTCAATAAATCCAAGGAATTATAAGGAATCTATGGAATATAAAGATGTGGCTTTTTGGAAGAAGCCATACATGATGAGATGGATTCCATCATGCAAAATAATACTTGGAAACTGACTGACTTGCCCCTAGATGTAAACCATTTGGTTACAAATGGATCTTCAAAAAGAAGACAAAGGTAGATGGTTGTATTGATAAGTTTAAAGCTAGGCTGGTCATCCAAGACTTTAGATAAAAAGAAGTGATAAACTTCTTTGACACCTATGCACCCGTTACTAGAATATCTACTATAAAATTTTTAATTGCACTTGCCTCGGTTCATAACTTGTTAATTCATCAATGGATGTTAATACAGCCTTTCTGAATGGTGAATTAGATACGGAGCTTTATATGAAACAACCAGAAGGTTTTGTACTACCAGGAAATGAGTATAAAGTGTGTAAACTCATCAAGTCCTTGTATGGTCTGAAACAAGCACCTAAACAATGGCATTAGAAATTTGATGAGGTGATCTTGTCCAATGGGTTCTCTCTGAACCAAGCTGATAAGTGTGTTTATAGTAAATTTGACTGCTCGAGAAAAGGAGTTATCATTTGCTTGTATGTAGATGACATGCTTATATTTGGCACTGACCTAGCACGTATTGATGAAACAAAGAATATGTTGTCATCTAAGTTTGACATGAAGGATCTGGGGGAGGCTGACGTTATCCTGGGAATAAGGATAAAGAAACGCAAACATGGAATTTTGTTATCACAATCTCATTATATTGAGAAAGTGTTAAAGAAATTCAATCGCCTGGATTGTTCCCTAGTCAGTACTCCAATAGATTCAAATGTCAAGTTAATGCCTAATAGAGGCAATTCTATTTCTCAGCTGCAATATGCAAAAGTGATTAGATGCCTAATGTATGCTATGATTAGCACCAGACCAGATATAGCATATGCTATAGGAAAACTGAGTAGATTTACCAGTAATCCTAGTACATATCATTGGCAGGCTGTGAATAAAGTGCTACAATACCTAAAGGGAACAATGAACCATGAATTGTGTTATTCAAGTTTCCCTTCTATTATAGAAGGTTATTCGGATGCTAGTTGGATTACGAATGAGGAAGATCATTCATCAACTAGTGGATGGGTATTCCTTCTTGGTGAAGGTGCGATTACCTGGGCATCTAAGAAACAAAATTGCATCACGAATTCAACTATGGAATCTGAGTTTGTAGCTTTAGCAGCAGCTTGTAAAGAAGCTGAAGGCTAAGAAATCTGATTTATGAGATTCCATTATGGCCAAAACCGATATCACCTATATCTATCTGATATGATAGTGCTGCTATGTTAGCTAAGGCCTATAGTCATGTATACAATGGAAAATCAAGGCACCTGGGTGTTAGGCATAGTATGACTAGAGAACTAATTATGAATGGTGTGATATCTATATAATTTGTAAAATCAGAGTTTAACATGGCTGATCATTTAACCAAAGGGTTGACTAGAGATCTGGTGAAGAAATCAGTTGCGGGGATAGGTTTAAAGTCCACTTAAATGTCTTTATGTAAGGACACCAAATTCTCATCTAATACAAAGTTAGATGTTGAATTCAATATGGAAAGCTTGTCATAAAGATATTGAAACACATTATTAAATCATCCTGAGCTATGTGTTCAGACTGCAAGATACGTTAGGTTGAAGTTTAGCTTCTTAGTAGTTATTTGAAAAATTGCATTTGCAGGTGCAATAATCTAAAGAGCTACCTATATGAGTATGAAGTTTAGCTACTTTAAGAAGCTTTGTACTTGGGCTTTGATATACTCATTGAAGGATTAGGACACAAGCTAGTAAAATATCGTATCTGTCACACCCCAACCTTGACGGCGGAAACGTCGAGGTGTGAGAGTTACGATTGTTCACAGCCACATAACGCTATTATTAGTTCCAAATATATTAATCAAGATTCAATTGTAACAATACAAGTAAATGTTCAAACAAAGATACATCCAGAATACAAGTATAAAAGTATCCAGATCATTCGTTTATTTCTCTAAGTCCAATCCTAAGTGTGATAAGCTTCAAAGAGTAACCTGAAACATGTTAAAAATAAAAGGTCAACATAAAAATGTTGGTGAGCATTCCACAGTTTTCAATACATAAGTATATAAAGATGGTAATTCAAGTTGTAAATTAGTGAATAAAGTGATTAGGGATGTTATGAACAATGCAACAATCAAACCTCGACAAAGTTTTACAAGTATCAAACGACGTTGATATTTTATTAACGTTAAAAGTATATACGATCAGCTAAGTGTATTTGATCCCCATAGTGCTCAAGAATACGACACTAGGGCCACCAAATAGGTTGTCTGTCCCATAGATCTATGACTTCGCTGGGCTAGCAATAGTTAATGATTGTTCATATAACGCCATAACATGGTAACCATAAAAGTTCAACTAACCACAACTCACAAGTAAATTGCCATAAGTTTACAAGTCTCGAATAAGTTTATAAGTGTAATGATATAAGTTAACATGTTTCACCCCAAAGTGTGAAAATAAGAAAAAGGGGTATAGAAATACTCACATGGTCAATGGATGTAAAGTTGATGATTATTAAGAATATAACAAACAATGTTCCAATGTATTGCTTCACAACGCACCTAAGATTATAAATATATTTATAGATTTAAGTCTAATGATAAGTTTAACGATTTAACGAGGACTAGGGTTTTTAGTGGAATTTGGGGATTTTTGTAAGTACATTAAATAATGTAAAAAAGATATACCATCTATATATTTTAATATAGAGAAAATGAATTTATATTATCTAATAAGGTTTAAATATAAACGTTTGAATAGTCACGATTTAAACGATGATAGCATTTGGACCAATAATAATTTATAAATTACGATTTAAAATCCATTTTAATAGGAATCAACGAAGAATAACCTTTGTTAAAACATTTTATTAAACAGATATTTAATATTTATATTTGGAAAAATTACAGGAAATTATTTGATGTCTTTAAAAATAAATAAATTTATAAAAATGATTTTTATGATTTTTAGGAATTTTTTTGTAATTTTTAAAAGACTGAAATAGCTTTAAAAAAATAGTGAGGGTGCCCGGGGTCGAACGCGGGACCTCCTGGTTTGCAACACACGCTTCTAACCAGTGAACCAAGGCATACAGCCGCGGTAAGATCTGGTTTGAAATTCTTAAAAAACACAATCAAAGAACTCCCCTAAATCCGATGAACCCTAAAACCGATTTGATCCAAATTGAACCCCAGTTTGTTATTGTTAATGAAATCAAATAGAGGACTTTTGTTTCCCACTAGAAATCGAGTATATAGGTATGTTTAATTACCTGTTTTGTGTAAATCCAATAGAGAACAAGCTCAAAACAGTCGCGGCTAGGGAGGATCTGGAATCGATGTGTATGTGTGTGTTTAGATCAAATTGAGGTTACAGAGAGTTTGTGTGTGTGATTATGGAGGTTTGCCCTCTATTATATAGGGGTAACTCTCGATTAATTGATTTGGTTTTGAATGGGGTAGGCGGGTTCGATTTTAAACTTGTAAACGAGGCAAATTTTCGAATTATGTGGGGTCATAGATTCGAATCCTTGCCGCGAGACTGTCGGGAGCATTTGAATCGGTTGAAACCGCGTAATTTTGGGTGTTGTGGGCTCGCCGGAGAGTGGCCGGAGCCGCCGGTCCGGTGACCGGTAAAACGAGAGGGAAAAGGGGGGCGGTTTGGGTTATTTTACAGTTTTGGCCCCTCAATTTTCAATCTTTATTATTTTATGCTACAAACTTAAATTTTAGGTTTCATAAATTACAATAATACCCCCTGCACTTAATTTAAGTTCTAATCATTTTTTTAGATTTAAATAATTTTTATAAGTCATTGTTATTATTATTATTATTATTATTATTATTATTATTATTATTATTATTATTATTATTATTATTTTATTATTTATTATTAACAAAACTAATTTTTTTAATTAACGTAAAATACGAGATGTTACAGTCTCCCCAACTTTTAAGAATTTCGTCCCGAAATTAAGAATGAAGCTTAAACGAACAAGAGGGTTTAATGAAAGATAAGCGTACAAACGGACAGTGATAGACGTTTAATTACAGATGAGGTGTTTCACTTTAGGGAATCCTTCAAGTCTCTTGATATAATATATGCCAACTTGAACTCTTCAAGTGAAATACGAAACGTTTTGAGAGGAAACATTGGAATTGATGACGAGTTACCGTGGTATGTTAGACTATAAGACACAACTTCTAGAATGTAGTTTCGTGATAAGTGATGTCTTGAAATCAATAAAAGACCAACAAATTTAAGAAAGGTTGATCGTCAGAATTTAAGAATCCCAAATGTCACTATATATGATGCAACGATCTTTACACGCAACTTGTGAATATGTATTATTCCTTTGACCAAAACTATCGATCTAAGAATAACACGGTATGCGAATATTTTGAAATGAATTCACAACGATGATTAAAACATTTCTAATAGCAGGAAGATGAATCGATCAGCCAAATTAACGATCGATGTTTAATGACATACCACATTATACGACTTATTTGAGATAGATACAAGTCAATTTCTCGATGTTGTGAGATAATGGGTCGAATTGAATTTTTAGCCAATCGGTCTATAATGCACCAATTATCATCATGACCTCTAAGATAAGAAGCATTTTAGTTGAAAGGAAAGTTAAACAGGGGATCCATAGGATCACGAAGGTTAGGTCTTGTCATATGTGAATGTAAGACACTTGGACACATACCAAGTTTGTCTTTTCCTTTATGCCAAACCCATGTCTACAAGTTACGAAGGTTTATGAACCTTTATATCCACATCGCAATGAGGATAATAACGAGTCTTGTTGATCGAAATCAACTAGAGTTTTAAAGATTTCCAAGATTACGGGTTCGAAAGTGAAACAGTCAATAAGAAAGGTATTTGTAACCATGTTTTACAAGGTAACAAATTTTTAAATGCAGATTGCATACGCAATTCGTCAAACAATAAGATAGGTATTTGATAATATCTTTATTTGACAAAAGATTGTTTAGGAAGACTATCATCACGTAATCAGGTGTTGATGATATCTAAAAATAAAAGTTGATAAGTAAGGAATAACTGGTTCGATGTAGCTAGATCGAGTCAAAACATGAAGATAAAGGGAAAGAAATCGATTTAAAAATTTACATGCTCCAAGCTCGGAATCAAAATTAACCTAGAGTGATCGGGTCTCCTTTCAAGTTCAGAGATCATGTTTTGGCTTGTTAGGTCGAAACACCAACATTGTTTCACCCTTCAAGTTACTACATGCTTCTCGTCGCTTGATTATAACCATGGTAAGTTGAAGATCAAGAAATGAGAGTAGTTATCAAGGTGTGGTTTTCACTCCTAACTTGATGGTGTATTCCCAAGATATGACCACTAACTTACCAATCAAAAAGTTCGATCCCAACTCATTGTTAAGGATCCACAGAAATAAGACGAGATAACTCACCATTAAGGTAAGGGAAATCACTCCTATCTTAACGATGATGTTTTACAAAACAAAATATAACAAGATGAACTTCTCATCAAATCCAGAATTCACTCATACTTTGACGAGGTCATTTTATTTGAGAGAATACAATCTATAAAAGAAATGAAATTATCATCAAGGTATGGAATTCACGCCTATCTTGATGATTGAGTTCCATAATAACAAGAAAACAATCAAAGATTAACATTTGTCACCAAAGTACGGGTTTCAATCCTATTTTGATGAGATCATGTCATTTATAAAATGTAAGTTCCAATGAGAATAATTGAAGTCAATCCTCAAGATACGGAAATCACCCTAATCCAGAGGATGAAATTTCATAAAACACACAATTTGAAACCATTTATCGAAACGAATAGAGATTCATCAAAGTAAGGGAATCACCCCTGTTTTGATGAGATAGAATCATTTAGGTGATACGAGTGTTCTTAGTCATAGGTTGACTTGCAAACTCTTGCATCTCCCAGGGTGCAGACGGTTCAAGGTTTGACTTAACAACGAAAGGAAAAGTATATCAATTAGAAATTCGAAAAATTTCAAGTTACATCAATGTAACCAAATGGAAAATCATGCTTACAGAATTTATGGTCAAAGTTTGAGGTAACAGAATTTGTTATGATGGTGTTCAAATCTTGAATAATTTAAATCAGGGAGACAAAATCAAGAACAAGAATGATTCGACACCATGATGAGATGTGAACATTCGATTCACAATCGAAAGGAAAATACAAGGACTTCTCAAGATATGAGGTCAACCATAGCCTTATTGAAGACATGCGTACTTATAAGTGATCAATCATCACAAGGATTTCGAGTCAAGTAAACGGATTCAATGATCGAATCAGATCACCATTTACACTTTGCCTAGACAAAGTATCCCAAGATGTAGGAATTTCATCTATAGCATTGCATGTTCTTAGTTATGGGACACCTCCTTAAGAGGATTTGAGAACCATAAGTAACGGTTTAAAGTTTTAAAGACCATACGGTTTAGATTCCCAATATCTTTGGGTATATTAAGATCAATGTTCACGTTGGTCAGGGTATAGAAATAGTTACATGAAACGCTGAGTTCAATACCGTTACACGTTACACGTTGAGCGTTTAAACGTAAGAGTTGAAATGGAGGATGGGTTCAATATTAACGGGAACATTATTTAGGTTAAGAATGAGAAGATATTAAAACTTTGGTGATAAACCAGTTCAAGGATTCAAGGATTTTTAAGATACCAAAAAGGATGGTTCCATTTGGTAACGCATTACCATTTGGAATCGTTGACACGTCAAGATAAATTGACCCATTTGCCTTATAGACTTGTGTATTGACCATAGTTTATCACTCATCCCAGAAATCCCCAGGTAAGCATAACTGGTCTCACAATGAGATTTATACGATATGCTTGCCTTAGCCCGAAGGCCTTTTGTCAGGAATCCAGAATACAGGTGTCTATGTGTCACACAATTTCTTTGGTTATGAAATCAAAACCTTGATGAGATTTTCATAGATTAGCCATTATTTTTCGGGGAGAGTCAAAGAGTCAAAGCTAAGTTTAGGGAGACAAGTAACTAAGTTTAAGCATACATAAGGCAATTCCTATGCTAAGGCATCAAGTTGCACATAAGAAGGCATAGCATTATGTAGCATGCAAACATATACGTATCTACAAGAATATAAATGTTATCCTATAAGGTTCATGCATAACCTATAGTCTAGGTCACCATTTCTAATAACCTAAATCCCTATAGTTATAGGCTCTGATACCAATCTGTCACACCCCAACCTTGACGGCGGAAACGTCGAGGTGTGAGAGTTACGATTGTTCACAGCCACATAACGCTATTATTAGTTCCAAATATATTAATCAAGATTCAATTGTAACAATATAAGTAAATGTTCAAACAAAGATACATCCAGAATATAAGTATAAAAGTATCCAGATCATACGTTTATTTCTCTAAGTCCAATCCTAAGTGTGATAAGCTTCAAAAAGTAACCTGAAACATGTTAAAAATAAAAGGTCAACATAAAAATGTTGGTGAGCATTCCACAGTTTTCAATACATAAGTATATAAAAGATGGCAATTCAAGTTGTAAATTAGTGAATAAAGTGATTAGGGATGTTATGAACAATGCAACAATCAAACCTCGACAAAGTTTTACAAGTATCAAACGACATTAATATTTTATTAACATTAAAAGTATATACGATCAGCTAAGTGTATTTGATCCCCATAGTGCTCAAGAATACGACACTAGGGCCACCAAATAGGTTGTCTGTCCCATAGATCTATGACTTCGCTGGGCTAGCAATAATTAATGATTGTACATATAACGCCATAACATGGTAACCACAAAAGTTCAACTAACCACAACTCACAAGTAAATTGCCATAAGTTTACAAGTCTCGAATAAGTTTATAAGTGCAATGATATAAGTTAATATGTTTCACCACAAAGTGTGAAAATAAGAAAAAGGGGTATAGAAATACTCACATGGTCAATGGATGTAAAGTTGACGATTATTAAGAATATAACAAACAATGTTCCAATGTATTGCTTCACAACGCACCTAAGATTATAAATAAATTATAGATTTAAGTCCAATGATAAGTTTAACGATTTAACGAGGACTAGGGTTTTTAGTGGAATTTGGGGATTTTTGTAAGTACATTAAATAATGTAAAAAAAGATATACCATCTATATATTTTTAATATAGAGAAAATGAATTTATATTATCTAATAAGGTTTAAATATAAACGTTGAATAGTCACGATTTAAACAATGATAGCATTTGGACCAATAATAATTTATAAATTACGATTTAAAATCCATTTTAATAGGAATCAACAAAGAATAACCTTTGTTAAAACATTTTATTAAACAGATATTTAATTATTTATATTTGGAAAAATTACAGGAAATTATTTGATATCTTTAAAAATAAACAAATTTATAAAAATGATTTTTATGATTTTTAGGAATTTTTTGTAATTTTTAAAAGACTGAAATAGCTTTAAAAAATAGTGAGGGTGCCTGGGGTCGAACCCGGGACCTCCTGGTTTGCAACACACGCTTCTAACCAGTGAACCAAGGCATACAGCCGCGGTAAGATCTGGTTTGAAATTCTTAAAAAACACAATCAAAGAACTCCCCCAAATCCGATGAACCCTAAAACTGATTTGATCCAAATTGAACCCCAGTTTGTTATTGTTAATGAAATCAAACAGAGGACTTTTGTTTCCCACTAGAAATCGAGTATATAGGTATGTTTAATTTCCTGTTTTGTGTAAATCCGATAGAGAACAAGCTCAAGAACAGTCGCGGCTAGGGAGGATCTGGAATCGATGTGTATGTGTGTGTTTAGATCAAATTGAGGTTACAGAGAGTTTGTGTGTGTGATTATGGAGGTTTGCCCTCTATTATATAGGGGTAACTCTCGATTAATTGATTTGGTTTTGAATGGGGTAGGCGGGTTCGATTTTAAACTTGTAAACGAGGCAAATTTTCGAATTATATGGGGTCATAGATTTGAATCCTTGTCGCGAGACTGTCGGGAGCATTTGAATCGGTTGAAACCGCGTAATTTTGGGTGTTGTGGGCTCGCCCGAGAGTGGCCGGAGGCCGCCGGTCCGGTGACCGGAAAAACGAGAGGGAAAAGGGGGGCGGTTTAGGTTGTTTACAGTTTTGGCCCCTCACTTTTCAATCTTTATTATTTTATACTACAAACTTAAATTTTAGGTTTCATAAATTACAATAATACCCCTGCACTTAATTTAAGTTCTAATCATTTTTTAATTTAAATAATTTTTATAAGTCATTGTTATTATTATTATTATTATTATTATTATTACTATTATTATTATTATTATTATTTGTTATTAACAAAACTAATTTTTTAATTAACGTAAAATACGAGATGTTACATGTCATGCGAGAACAATGAATCTGTAAACCTTTGTGTATATTACCTTCAAGTATTCAACATAATAACAATGGTTTAAATCATAGGACACCTTTGATATTTGAATATTTGAATCGTGTGATATACTAAGATAGAAATTCAATCCTTAGGATATTTCTATTTATGCATGAGTTTGTTTTGTGTAAGGGTTTAGTTAAGTTAATCATTGATATTACTAAAATGAGAAAGGAATGTTGGTAATTCTATTAATTATCAATATTGATATTTTAATATTGGATTAACTTTGATCGAGTAAATATCATTGGTTATTAACGATTTAGGAGATGTAGATATACTCGTTTAAGCTAATGATAATAAATATATTAACATCTATAACTTGTTGGGTGCAAATATAATGTTTATGGTTTGAACATTATAATTGATTTCGGGCATGAATATAATAAACATTGTTTGGGCTTAAATACTGGACTAAAAGTTGTTTTACCTTATTTGATAAATACAGCCTATAACCCAAATAGAAGTTATATTTAGTTTCCAAATCTGATTTGGATATATATATACACGTTCACGAACAAGAGGCTAGGGCACACACACAAAACCTTTCACAATCAAATTATGTTCTTGTAAAAATCTTATTTTTATCCGATAAAACGATTGGAGTGCCACAAATCGATTTTATCTGAGAGTGATTTCAATCACGACTCTAAGATAATCCAAGACGCAATCAACACCTTCTTGTTTCTCAGTTTTACTCAAAGATTCTTACAACAGAATCGGGCTTAGACATGCGCATAATAGAAAGGATTGAAGAAAAATTACTAATTGGCGTAGCATACTTCACTTACGACGTAGCATACTCCACTTTCAGCGTAGCTTACACTGACGGTGTAATCACTGATGGCGTAATCAGCCTGTTTTCTCACCGTAATGAAAAGGAGTTCGGCATTTTCTAACCATTGGGGTATGGTCATGCCAATATTGGCATAGGGTATGCTAGAGCACGTGTGAAATTAGGTTTATTTTGTGTTTTAAATCTGTCTTATAAAGCCTGAAACCCTAGTTATGAGGGTATACGAGATCTGCAAGTTTAGAGATAACTTTTGGGAGAAAATGGTGATGAAGACGCTTCCAAATCATCTCAATTACATCCTTGTTTATGCATCAAATATCAAAATAAAAATAATTAAAGACATAGTTAAGATGATTCAAGGCTAAACCATTCAAGATCATTCCAGGGTGTAGGGTTTGTAATATTTGCTTGTTCAACCAACGATTATCTTAACTTTAGATATGAGTTGAACTCAATTGGTTAATTTGATTTACATGTATATTGTTTGGTTAAATGGTTTGACTTTTAATAGTCAATCAATTTGATCAGTATTGGGTTTTATTATTCACAATTAGGATTATTGCTCTATACGTTCTAAATTTAATAATCTTTAAAGTAGAAAACCTATTTGTGATGTTATTCGGTTTAAAATCGTTGATCATCATAGTCTGGTAATTCGGCTTTTGGATTATTTATCAATTCATGTACTTTAACAAACCATATCTATATGATTTTCAATTGGTAAACTTAGTTCATACAAGTGGCTTTGCAGATGTGATCCTTTTCCATGATTGTTTCTAATTCATTCTCATTTTGCTTCTTAAGTTTCATAGTCATTAAATCAAATCATATCAAAATCCAATTCTAATTTTCATGCCTAGTTAATTATTTACTTAGTTAACAACATTCTCCACTGAGTCTCCATGGCACGACATCCTAGTTAGTGTAGCTGCTAATAGATGACATGTAAAAGATGACGTGCGAAAAAAGATGACGTATATTTTCGCGTGTCATAAAAGTTATGTCGCACTTTTAAAAATTTATAGAAAAAATGACACGCATTTTTACGTGTCATCATTTTCTGTCATGTTTTAAGGGCCTTTTAATTCCCCCTTAAATCAATTTTGCCCTAAAGTCTTCGTCTTTACCCCCTTCATCCTTCAACCACATCACCAAAAATCGATTTTCCTTACTACTCTCGCCGCCCTCCGTCACCACATCGCCCTCACACCATGGCTATACCAGCAGCAGCTGTTATCGTGCCCTATCGGCGTCCTCTTCTTCGTCTCCGGTTTCATCGTCAATTTCATTCCGGTTCCTTTCAATCTCACTCTCACATCATTACACTTTCACATCACACACAATATCCAAATCTCACTTCAGATTTACACAATCATCTTCAATTGCAACTTATTCCGTTAGGGCATGTTTGGGATTGCTTATATAAAACAACTTATTAACTTATTGACTTTTTTAATAAGTTAATAAGTTAGTATGGGGTGACTTATTAACTTATTCTCTCACAACAATCACATTGTCAAACACTATAAAATGACTTTTTAACTTTTTAAAAGTTAAAAAGTTATAAGTTGATAAAAATAAGCACTCCCAAACACCCACTTATCCTACGACCATTCTCGAAGAGTTTGTTTAGGAGGATTAATAGAGTGGTTGCCGAGTTGTTGTGGCTGGAGCTTGTGTGGATTGTTGATTGGTGGGCTAGAGTTAAGGTTATTTTGATTATTACTTGATTTCAAGTTGAATTGTTGTGTTATTGGATGAGAAATGAAATTAGGGGTTTGTTATGTTAATATGTTTGTTCCTGCTGTTGATTTGAGGTTTTAGTGTGTTTGTTGTTAATAATACTGCTGTTTGGAAGTTTGGGGATAGTTAACCAGTGGATTGAAACATGGAGTATGTGATTGAGGATGTATGTGTTTGACGATGGATTCGAAATTACTAGTTTAACCTTAGGGTGAAATAAGCTATTTCTATTAAGCTGATTATGTGCTTCTTGTGGTAAACATGATCAGTTTGGAATACGCAATTTCAAAGAGGTTATTACACTTTAGAATAAGTGTATCCAAACTCCCAAAAGTGATTATCTCCTTTTTAGAAACGTAATAAGCAGATAAATTGTTTGAACAGTTTTTCATTTATCGGGAACGTTACAGCTAAGCCATTAATTTTCATACATACACCCAACATTAATCTCTAGCTGGCTGTATGCAAATTGTGCCATTAAGTTGACATGTAATATATATGTATAATCTCTCTCTCTCTCTCTAAAACCAAGTTTGTTTTTTCACCTAAAATATAAGCTTATTTTTGTAGCATTTACATTATCTTACAAAGTATCTCTGTTTAATCTTTAGTTTCTATGTATATACGATCTACTTCTAATCATCAAGATTATGCTTTTAGTCACTCATGCTGTTGTTTTTGTTTGTGTAATTGTTATATTAGGAAGTAAATAATTATTGTAATGAAGAGCAAGAATATACTAAAGTTAGCATGTTGAAGACTATGTTTAGTGCGTTTGCTTCAACTCATGATCCACTTGATCATCATATGATTTGGCATCAGCGTGCAGTGTTGGAAGCTGTTGAGACATTTAGTTCTAATGATCTTCATGTTCTTGATATGGGATTTGTTTCACAGTTGCTAAACCTGGGACACTGTCACTGGGCTATCTATGTTGTACTCCACATGTCACATCGTGATGATTATCCATATCTGCAGGCTAGTGTCATTAGGGAAATCTTATTTCAGTATTGTGAAACATGGAGTGCTCAAGAACACCAACGTCAGTTTATTGTGGAATTGGGAGTTCCATCAGCATGGTTGCACGAGGCCTTGAAGCTAGAGGTGTAAAATGGGCGGATTTTGGAAAACAGATCAAAACAGGTGAGTTTTGGTACATGCAGGGTTGGATTAAGGAAACTCTGTCCATATTTTTATTTATTAAATAAATAACGTGTTAAATATGATTATAGAAACTATATTCCTATATTAATCTACTTTTTTGCATAAGGACTTTTAGTAGGTTATATCATGTGTGCATTTGCAATGTTTGTGTGCCATTCTACCCATTCCTGTTTTCTTGTTAGATAATTATTTTGGATTTAAGTGTCGCATGATTTATTGTATACTGTATGCTATGTGTCGTATGATTTACTTGAAGGATGTATTGCAATCGGTATGGCTTTTTGTATACTATGTGCTGTAGGATTTATTGTATGCTGTATGCTATGTGTGGTAGGATTTCTTGTATACGGTATGCCATGTGTCTTGTTTTCAGTATGGTTTTTGCTATCGAGCCGGGGGTCTCTTTGGAAGCGGTCTCTCTACCTAACAAGATAGAGGAAAGACTCGCCTACACCTACCCTCCCCAGACCCTGCTCTTGAGTGGGATATACTGGGTTTGTTGTTTGTTTGTTTGTTTACTGTTAATCAATAACTAGCTATAACATCTCAATATAAACCCAATACTAGTTAAAAGAACTATTATATTGGAAATGAATAATAGATTTCCGCATATTGTGTTCCATTCCGAAATATTTTTCACCTTTAGTTTATCAAGCACCTGTTTAAGATTAAGTTTGTGGACATAATGTATACAAAATATTTTACTTGTACATGCGGTTAAGATGTCTGAGGTGATATTGCTGCAGGTTAACCTGTATACAGACCGCGAGACTCTTAAGATGACGGGTAAGTTGGATTACTGATTTTGTAGTGTGTAACTTTATGATTGTTTTTTGAGTACATAATTATTTTGCATAAATAATTTTGGCTAACAGTAGTCTTTTTCCCAGGGAAAGAACATGCTCTTGTGATAGCTAACAATAAAAGTGATATTGATTGGCTAATTGGATGGGTGTTTGCTCAGGTGATCATTCAATATACCTATTCCATATATATCCTTCTAAATTTATTTCATATCTTATATTTCAGGACATACTAAAAGGTTTCCTATCTACCTATTCCATAGTAAATAAAATAGAATCAGTTACTTGTTCTGAGATAACTCACAATGATAATGTTGTTCTTGTTCTCCCGTTTGCTTATTTAATAGTCTTGTAAGTTTGATAGTTGTAGTGTTTCAGATATGATGTTTTGAAATTTTAAACTTTTTGTGATATATCTGTAAACAATTCTTTTTTTATATGTGGTGTAACCTATGTTCTTCTATTTGCCACCTCAACAAGGTCGTGCTTTACTGATTTACTTTAATCTTTCCTGAAACAGAGATCAGGTTGTCTTGGTAGCATATTGGCTGCCATGAAGAAATCATCAAAATTTCTTCCTGTAAGTGTCTGAATAAATGAAATAATAATATATTATATATTTAATTTTGAATCCTTTTTAGTAAAACTTACAGAGCCCAACCTGTTTATTAATGTTTGGCCCTGTTTAATCTTTACTTGTGTAGCTATAGGCTTAAACATATTACTTTCAAAATAATGTTACAACTTGATCAAGTTATTGAATACATGCAGGTAATTGGTTGGTCAATGTGGTTTTCTGAGTATCTTTTTCTTGAGAGAAGTTGGGCTAAAGATGAAAGTACCTCAAGGTATCATCACACTTATTTACATAGCTTAGGTTATTAAGTGTGTGTGTTTACACACTTTGAGACTATGTGTGTTGCATTCAGGTCTTCAACGCCTAAATATTATTCTCAGCCCTTTTGGTTAGCCCTTTTTGTTGAAGGGACTCGCTTTACTAAAGCAAAACTTTTAGCAGCTAAAGAATATGCAAGTAGTTCCTGCATTTAATTGATGTTTCTTGTATTGTTTTATTCACTTATTATTCATTCATATTCTTTTTATCAGGGGAATTTTTCTCTCTAGACTTTCTCTCTCTTCTGTACTTTTAGTAACGTTAACAATCACAACCGGAGTACCACCGGTCACTACCATCTCCGGTCATCACCATCTCCGATTACCGTCCGACGCCTCACCGGACACCGGAGTACCACCGCCTTCACTGTCCCACCCCACCCCACCTGCCCCACTTTCTCCATCGCCTCCACCGCCTACGCCAACTGCACCACCGTACAGCCCACCCTACCTGCGCCATCGTCGGAGCACCACCGCCACCTTCTAAAACCGCCTACGCAGAACATTACTCCACCGTCGGAGCACCGCCTACGCAGACCATTACTTCCACCGTCGTCGGAGCCACCACAGCCACCTTCTAAACCGCCGTCGGAGCCGTAACACCACACCGCCGCCGTCACAGTCACCACTACGACCACCCAACCATCACCACGACCACCGTCACAGCCATAACCGTCAGAACCACTTCTGCCATCCCCATTTACAACACCTCCACCCCCACCCCCACCGCCTCCCCATCCCTGCTACTTCACCGCATCCCCACAGCCAGCCACCAACACCACCACCACCACGACCGCCTACCGCAGCCAAAACCCTCCCCGTTGCACCACCCATCGCAGCCGACGCCCACCTGCCACTGTTAACCCACCTACCACCTGCCGACCTGCCACCACCAACCATTACCACTTACATCACCTGCCACCACCTGCCCTGTTGCACCGGAGTACCCCAGCCGACGCCATCGACCTGCCATCGCGAAGCCAGCACGAAATCATTTGGTGAGCTCGTTCCATCTTTGGGTTTTCATATATGCTTTTAGTCTTCTTTATTTATATATTTTCATTTAGATTGTTTGGCTGGGTTAGGAGTACCAGCATTCTGGTTGAAATAGGGAGAGCCATCCCCTATTCTTGTGCCTGTTACAGTGTCTTGTGACTTGATATATGTCTGCTGCTGGTTGTGATTGTGTGTTACATGTGTTTTGTTGATCTTGCGCGAGTGACTGCTTTGTTTATGCTTTATTAGTGTGGCAACCCCCTTTTTAAGGTGTTTCTTGTCACGCTGAGGGAGTGAGGTATAATAGGTAACAGGAGACATTATGCTGCCCCTAGATCATGTTCGGTGACGAGAGATGCAACTATAGGGAAAAAGAGTCATAGAATACGACTAGCATCGTGGAATGTAGGAACCCTTACTGGTAAGTTATTAGAGTTAATAGATGTGTTAAGGAGACGTAGGGTTCAGATAGCGTGCCTCCAGGAGACTAGATGGCGGGGTGGGAGGGCAAAGGAGTGTAATGGGTATAAACTATGGTATTCAGGGTCAGATGGAACAAAAAATGGAGTAGGTTTTCTAGTTGCCAAAGAACTTCAGGATAATGTAGTAGAGGTTAGAAGATACGACGATAGACTTATGTTGTTAAGGATAATAATAGGGGACGAAGTAGTGGCTGTAGTTAGTGCGTATGCACCACAAGTTGGATTAGGGGAAACGTAAAGAAAGAAGTTCTGGGAGAGTTTAGATCACGTTATGGGAGACATACCGCGACAAGAAAAAATATGCATAGGAGGAGATTTTAATGGGCATATCGGTAAGGACAACGATCATTTCCCGTTGGTGCATGGAGGCTTTGGGTATGGTCTGAGGAATGATGTCGGTAGGGAGCTCCTTGACTTTGCATTAGCGCATGAACTAAGCATCATAAATTCGTTTTTCAAGAAAAGAGACTCGCATCTAATCACGTTTAGCAGCGGCGGGAGACACACACAGATAGATTATTTGTTGATGAGGAGGGAAGATCGTAGCTCGTGGAAGGACTGCAAGACAACACCAGGACAGACAGTAATCACTCAACATCACATGTTGGTGGCAGATCTACGACTGAAGAGAGCAATGGTCCAACCAACTAAGAGAAGTAGACCGACGATCAGATGGGGACAACTCAAAGACGAAAAGATTAACAACTTTAGAGATAAAATCATACCAATGAACCTGAGTGGGCCACAGGAAGACGCCAACCAAAAGTGGGAGGCTATGGCAACTAGAGTCATTCAAGCAGCTAAAGAAATGCTTGGGACTACAACAAATAGGACAGTCGGTCATAAGAAATCCTGGTGGTGGAACGAAAATGTACAGGAGAAGATAAGAATTAAACAACAAAGTTTTAGAGAGCTTTTACACTGTAATAATAAAGAAGAACGAACCGAGCTAAAAGATAAATACAAAGAGGCTAAAAGAGAGGCGAAAAAGTCTGTGTTAGAGGCAAAGAACACAGCATACGAGAGGATGTATAAGCGATTAGAGACGAAAGAGGGTGAATATGACATGTTTAAGATTGCCAAGACAAGGGAACATAGAAGACAGGACATGAGAATGGTGAAGTATATAAAGGCCGCGGATGGTAAGGTATTGGTGAGGGAAAAAGACATTAAGGGGAGATGGAAAACTTACTTCGATAACCTTTTCAACATAAAGAACCGTAATCAACAAACGGAGATCGATGAAACAAATCAACGACGCAACGAAACAAGTGTTATTGTAGAAGCATCACAGTCGATGAAGTTAAGAGAGCTTTGAAGAAAATGGGAAGGGCTAAGGCGGTGGGGCCAGACAACATTCCGATTGAAGTGTGGAAGTGCCTTGGAGATGAGGGCCTACAATGGCTAACGGACTTATTCAGATAGCGGCAAACCAGATAGCGGCAAACTCAGATAGCGGCAAACCAATTTGGATTTATGCCAGGACGCTCTACAACAGAAGCTATACACGTCATAAGGAGGTTAATGGAGAAATATAGAGAAAAGAAAAGAGACCTACATATGGTATTCATTGACCTAAAAAAAGCTTATGACAGTGTGCCGCGGAAAATCATCTGGGAAAGTCTACGACTTAGAAGGGTACCAGAGAGGTATATCAAAATAATACAGGATATGTATGACGGGGCAAAAACGTGTGTACGAGCACCTGTCGGAGACACAGACTTCTTCCCGGTGGAAGTGGGACTCCATCAAGGATCGGCATTGAGCCCATTCCTCTTCACAGTAGTGTTGGACGAAATAACCAAGTCTATATAAGAGCCAGTCCTATGGTGTATGCTGTTTGCGGATGATATTGTCTTAATATCAGAATCTAAGACGGTGCTTAACGAGAGATTAGAACAGTGGAGAGCAGCACTAGAACGCAGGGGCTTAAGGATAAGTCGCTCTAAGACAGAATACATGCATTGTAACTTTAGTGGTGAGGCCGAAGAGGACACCCAAATAAGTATACAGGGCATGGCGGTCCCCCGGACGAGTAGGTTCAAATACCTTGGCTCGTATATACAGGAAGACGGAGAGATACACAGCGATGTAGCACACCGTGTGCAATCAGGATGGTGCAAGTGGAGAGCAGCATCAGGGATTCTGTGTGATAAGAGGTTCCCACCGAAACTAAAGGGAAAACTATAAAGAATGGCAGTACGTCCAGCTATGCTATACGGCACAGACTGTTGGGCCATAAAGAAATCGCACGAGAGACAAATGGAGGTCGCAGAAATGCGAATACTGAGGTGGATGTGTGGACACACAAGATTGGATAGGATCAGAAACGACGTCTTTCGCCAGAGGCTAGAGGTGGCATGTATCACAGATAAAATACGAGAGGGAAGACTAAGACGGTTTGGTCACGTGAAGAGGAGAACGATGGCGGCACCTGTTAGAGCAGTAGAGAACATCAGCGTAGAGGGTAGGAGGAGTAAAGGTAGACCTGGGTTGACTTGGGATGAGATTATTAGGCAAGATATGATAGACTTGCACCTCTCTGAGCACATGATCGAGGATAGGAGTGAGTGGAGGCGTCGAATAAAAATTAAGGACTTTTAGTGGATTTGTGGGTGGGACGAGTTTCGGTTACATGTGGCGGGACCTCCCGCGTCAGGTGTAGTTTTTCGTTCATCTACCCTTTTTGGGTGTTACACGTCGCTTTTTATGATGTGCGCCATATCTAATTCTGTATGTGTTATTTACCTATGTGTTGTATGATATGTATTTATGATTGTTATGGGTACTGTCTTTGCTAACGAGTCGGGGGTCTCTTCGGAAGCGGCCTCTCTATCTCTCAGGATAGAGGAAAGACTTGCCACCACATACCCCTCCCAGACCCTGCTTTTCAGCGGGATACACTGGGTATGTTTGTTTGTTTGTTTGTTTATTCTTTTTACCAGGGATTTGTTACTTCAGTTTGTGAAATGAGATCATTTACTCCTACAATTTATGATATGACGGTTGCTATTCCCAAATATTCAACCCCACCCATAATGTTGAGGCTCTTTAAAGGGCGGTCTTCTGTGGTAAGCCTTTAGTTCGGACGGGTTGATTCAAAACATTTTTCTTTTCATTTTTAGAAATTATTTCTTATCAAAAGTTAATTAGATATGATTATAAAATCTATGTATTACAATAGTAATCCAATGTTTGTAAATAAAAATACAAAAGGGCACTCTGGCAACTTTTGACCTATGTGACCAGTTACCATTGTGCGGATTCATGTCAAAGTTAAGCGCCATTTAATGAAGGACCTGCTAGAAACAGATGAAGCTGTTGCATAATGGTGTAAAGATATTTTTGTTACCAAGATACATGTTTCTATAGTTTCTTTATGTGTATCGTCTTCACTATAGTATATATTATTGTATGTTTTCTTATTGCTGTTTTTCTTATTTAGGCTTGACTATATTTGTTTATCTATTTTGTGCTCCACTGGATGACTTATTGAAATGTTGGATTACTATAGACAAAGGGAAGAGAGTTGAAAATTGGAGGTTATGACCCGGATGTTCATGCAATTGTTTAAAAATCGCTTAAGGTGTACGCCTTGAGGCGAGATACGTTGAATTTTATTTAATTTGGTTGATTTGGTGATTAAGTAGTTGAATTTTGTATAATATATATTTGGGATTTGGAATTTTGGGTGATTTTTTTTAAAATAGAGGTTGTTAGTTCATTTGAATGGTCAAAATTCACAAGTTTAATATGGTGATATTGGTTTTTTCTTAGGTTGGAGGAGGTAGAGCCGAATACAATGGTGTTGATTTGGATGCTATTCGGGAAGAGTGGTCGCGTTATGTTACAAATTTTATTTATGTTTAGGGCGTGTTACATTAGATAATGAACTTAGAATATTATGTATTTGCAAGTGAAGCTGAAACAATTTAATACTTTTCATTAGTATTTAATTAAATGAATTTTGATTTATTTTTATTCGACAATTATTGATTTGTAATTTTATAAAAAAAGAAGGTAAATTTATAATCAAAATATATATTTTATAAAGCAGCTAAATTTACAACGCATATTGCGTATCATTGGTAACACGTCATAAAATTCACAAAGATGACGCACGCACGCTCGTCATCTTTTCATTTATGACTACCTCTTACTTGACGCGCAATGCGCGTCATCTATTGCCCGTCATAAAATGCGCGTCATCTTTCGCGCGTCATAAAGAGATGACGTGCGGATGCGTGTCATCTTTCATTTATGACTACCCCTTCCTTGACACGCATTTGCGCGTCATCTGATCCAAAAAATGACGCGCAATGCGCGTCATCTATTGTTGTTTTTCTAGTAGTATCATTACCTCTTAAGGTGATTAGGACTTGATTTATAATTTATTTTTGGTCGATCCTTCGACATCGATCATTAGCAAAAACATCAAGTAACAAGACCAAGATCGGACGTCTGTGGTTCGACTAACAAGAGCAAGGAAAAGCAAGCAAGAAGCACGAAAGATATCTTATGTAGAACTGAAGCAAGCTGAACGAATTAGGAAGAGAGAAAAGGTAGGCCGTGAGGCTGGTGAGAAGCATAGAACAAATAGCTCAATAACAACTTAATTTTTAACATAAGTCACTCATCTCATGTTTAAAGGGTTTGTGTTTGATTGATAAATTTTTAGGACCGAAAGCAGGATAACCTAATTTTTTTAATGAAAAGGGACCCTATTTTATTATCAGTTTTGGGCCCTCAAAAAACTTAAGCCGGCTCTAAATGTTACTACGAAGGCACCAAAGAAACTGTTTTCCTGAAAGCCAAAGTTGGCCGACCTTTTTGCTTTCGATTGTTAAGTGATGCAAGTACGAGGTAAACTACAATGGTCTTTTACTCTATAGATGGTTTAGGGTCTTTGATTTTGTATTACCAACCATGACTCTGATGGACTATTCATGGATGTAAATGTTTTATATTCGTAATAGTTTATATTTATTGAAGTTTTAAACACTAGTAAAGGGTTTTTCAAGATAAACTATAATGGTCTTTTACTCGCCACTAGCGTCGTAATCCTCGCCGGCGCACCAAGCACCGCCACCTTCGCCAGCGCCCAGCGCCGCCGTCACCATCACTGTTGAAACTCCCCGTCGTCATCCACAATTTTGACACTTATCATCTTCACAACTCGAAAGATAACCAAGTCATAATCACACTCTGTGCTCGGCTACGATCACGAACCGGTCTCTCACTCGCAATTTGCAGTCTCATTCTCCAAAGGTCTTTTGTGACCCTAAGTTCTTAATTGCTTCTTTAAAATTTGTAAAACCGAAATTTAAGTGAAGTTTTCAAATTCATGTTGTTAGTCGTTATTAGGTATACAGCTATGACTTTGTGATTGAGAATTTGTTCAATTTTGTCCACTTGCAGTGAGTAGGAAGCTTCAATTTGTTATTTAAGTTAAGTTTGATTTTAGTCCCGAGGTTGATGAAAATAATCATTTTCCTTCAAAATATTAAAAACATCAATTTACCTCTAAAAGTTCATAGGTTGTTTGAATTAAATCCAAGTTTCAACTTAAATCCATAAAATAAAACTTTTGGTCTGAAATTGAACAAATGATGAAATTTTGGACGGAAATTCATGTATTTAAACTTTTGAAGAAAAATGATTATTTTTGACAAACCTTAGGTAGTAAAATTGAATTTGAATTTTTTGCATTTGAATTTGATCTTCTATGCATTTCAATTTGTGATTTTGTGTTCAAATACGTGCAGGTTTCATATGAATTATGGTATGTATGTTTTATCCATTGCAAGGGAAATATTTAACTGGTTTGATAGCATATGTATTAGGAATTTGTAACGAAATTAAGAAACAAACAAAAGACAAAAAAGCGATCATGAAGATGCGAAGATGTAATCACTCACGATTTCTGGCTTGCTTACATAGTACAAGACTTAATCAATGAAAATTATATTTAATCAGCTACATAAACATAATCCATCTATATTATCGATGGAATTCAAACCCGAACTCTATTTTACGATTCAATATTTCTATATTATCAGCCCCTCTTATTTCTCATCGGGAGATAAGTGGCAGGAGTGGTAGTAGTGTTTGTTGCACGAGTAGCTGGATATGCTGAAATTAGCAAACAAATATGCTCGGCTAGACTGAAGCCGGTAAGTAGCGATAGGACGTCTGTGCAACTCCTATTAATAAGACTGCCAAATTGTTATATTGATCATACCACCAACTTTGAGCATGATCCATGTACATACACACCAGCTGTCCGTTCCTTCACTAAACTAACTAGACTATACTAGTACGATTGAACAACGTACTCTAAGGGCGCTCCATAACCATTAACTATAACAATTATAACTTGATTTTCCAAGTTTAAACCTTTGTAACGTTACCCTTTTTATTTTTATCATAAATAACTTTTTCAGCTCATTTTCTTTGTAACCCAGGTGAAAAAATAAAAACAAACAAAATAATATTATAATATGCATTTACAACAAAAGTAACATTGTTTACCTTATATATAAAAGGGATAATTTCATATATATCCCTACAAACTTACAAAATATCAAATATATCCACAAAAATTTTAAAATCATTTATATCCTTACAAACATAACAAATATCATATATATCTCTACAAAACCTATCAATATAATATATATCCAAACAAAGTTCTAACTTTCATATATATGGACTATATAATCAAAATACTATATATTTATATTAGCATATTTTGTTAAACCAATATGAAATGTAACCAATTTACCCTTAATTTTCTTAAAAATTTATTATTACATTGTTAAACTAATCTTTATGGTGCTTACTTTTATTGTTCTTTTATGTTGTTTTCTTTTTTTTTTGATAAAAGTTTGTATTCAATTGAGAAATGGCTATAAAAAATAAAACCTACAATAAGTGATCAACTTCACCGGTTGTATTACACGGGTTGAATAAATAAAATATAATATAATAAAACTTATGAAAAATAAAATGATATTTTAAAATATGATATGACTGAAATTACATTTAAGTAAGTACTATAAGTAATAAAACAGTGATATCAATATTTATAACTTTGTTTTTAATTTTTTAAAAATAAATTTTGTTCTAAACAAACCGTATAAAAATATCATTTTTTAAAATATTTTATTATCATAACTCCTAAATTAAATTATTTTTGGTTTTTAAATAATTTACTTTTTAGAAATAGTAATTTTATAATATATCATATTTTAACAAAGTTTGATATTTTAGAAAAAATATTACTTATAAAAATTTATTTATTTTGAAATAACATTAATAAAAATATTTTTCTTAATTTATAAAAAAATATTTTAATCTAAAAAAATGTTAAATAATATTATTAGTAATTAAGGTCATTATTTAATATAAGAGAGAGGCGGAAAAATTTTGGTGAGGAGAATTGTGGTGGTGACACGTGTCATACGAAGTTACTCTTTTATTATAATAGATAGATATGAATAGAACTTCATTATTAAGATGTTTAAAAAGGATATATAGTTGAGACAACTAGGTAAAGAGTTAAAAACGTTATTATAGTTACTAAAAATCACTATAAAAATTAGTAAATGATATCATAAAAAAAGTTATAAATATTGGGTCACCTAGGAAGCAATTAAAGTTTTGCTGTAAAAAAGTAAACCCATAAAAACATCAGTTAAAATGTGAACATTTAAATTTTTTTAATAAGATCAAGGATAGAATGGTTATATTATGATTTTTGTGAAATACGTGAAATGAATTCATAATTTTGATTATTTTAAAAGGATATAGATGATATTTGATATGTTTTATATCGACACATATGATATTGAAAATTTTATTTACCTAGTTTCACAAGTATATATATGAAATTAATCTTATATAAATATGTCGATCAAACCTTCCCAACTTAACTCTTTTCAAACATGTATATAAAAAATTGCGTTGATGAAACCCCCAACATAACTCTTTTCATCTCAAGAGAGTATGGAATGCAATCATAATCGATTAAAAAATACAATACTCGTCACATTCTTCTTATAGATACGATACCTACTGTCACGACCCGCCAAAATGCAGGTCGCATCACCCTAATTTTTATCGATTAGGGGCATTTACGAAGTAAGCAAGGCTGCCCGGAAAACTCCGGAACAGCCCATATAATTCTGCAGCAACATTGCAGCCATATTTTGAAGGAAGCATAGCACATGGAAATCTCTAGAAAGAAGTAGATTAACATTGTAAAGTATCTAGATATTAAGTTAAGAAATATCTAGATACTAGATTAAATAATAGCTTAGATATTTTGGATTAGTTAAATATCTAAGATATTTAGATTAGTAAATATCTTAGATATTTAGAATAGAATAATCTAGATTAGAGTTTTCTAGATCCTTGGCAACTAGTATAAATAGGAGGGATAGACCATTTGTGGATCACCTCTCAAAGTGTAACCTAAGTTCTTTGTAACAAAAGCCTTGTACTTGTGTTCATAGTAATACAAGCAATCTACTTGTGTTGTAATCACACATCACAAGCATTCCACTTGCGTACTACAAATCCAACATTCCCTACAAAGACTTCCGCTACTGAAATCCATCCATTCAAGATCAAGAAGGCTGACTTAGAACGGATCTAAGTGCCGCACGAGAACTGAACAAATCAGTCCGTGACAAGTGGTATCAAAGCCGCGTCGACTTTTTGGGATGGCATCAAATCTAGAAAAGGTTGTAGTCGCAAGCGTTGCCGGAGACGAGACCCGTGGACGGGAGGAGGCTCGTAAAGGTGACAAGAAAACTCGAAACATGTCCAAAGACTTGGTTGCAAGCATGGACAAAAGAGTTGAAGATGTCGAGGTATTATTGTCTGAATTCAAAAACGAAATGGAGGAATTCAAGGCTGAAGTCGATATCTTCAAAACACATACCTACGACTCTTTGCAACATGTTGAGTCGTTAGGTAATGACTTCAATGAAATGAGAAGCGATCTCAAACTCGCCCTTTCCTTGATAAGAAAGGAGATGGAAGAGGCATTCACAAAGGAGTTGGGTCAACTCAAAGCTAACTTCGAGAGGGAAATCAAAGACTTGCAAACCGAACTAAGTGTTTGCAAGCGCGCACTAGCAACCGGAGGTGACAACATAATCCATGCCTCTACAAAGGTGGACATCCCCAAACCCTCACCATTCGTTGGTAAACGAGAGGCGAGGGCTGTGGATGACTTCCTTTGGGAGATGGAACAATACTTTGAGGCCGTCGATATTGTCGATGACGCCAAGAAGATCAAGACGGTGACTCTTTACTTGAAGGAGACCGCAGCTTTATGGTGGCGACGAAAGCACATGGAGATTGATAAAGGTACGTGCACCATACAAACTTGGACTGATTTCATAAAAGAAATCAAGAAACAATTTTATCCGGAAAACGCTGAACACGAAGCAAAGATTCGGCTTCGTAATCTAAAGCAAAAGGGTAGCATCAAGGACTACGTCAAAGATTTTACTACCCTTGTGCTAGAAATTCCGGACTTGTCACCAAAGGACTCTCTCATATACTTCATCGATGGCTTACAAACATGGGCAAGAACCGAACTTGAACGAAGAAATGTTCAAGACTTGTCCTCAGCCATCGTTGTTGCTGAAAGCCTGATCGACCATAATGAAAGGCGATCACAAAACCCGTCGTTATGGAGGATAACGATGAAAAAGGTGGGGGAGCGAGAACCCACAATAACAATCAAAATCGAAATCAAAGAGAAGATAATCGACGACCACCAAGGTATGGGAAGGAGGTACAAATGATCAAAGGATGTTTCCTTTGCGACGGACCGCACAATGCGCGGGATTGTCCGAAAAAGGCTAGACTTACAGCCTTGATTAGATCTGATGATGAACCATCAGAACCAGAAGAGGTTCGTCTAGGAACAATGCAACTTCAACTACTTAATGCGTTAAGTACAGTTGAAGGCAAGCCCTTGGTGATGGCAAACCAATCAAACCATACCATAACCGGAGACAACCGAAGACTGAATCAAAAGGACTTCGGTTCGTAAATATGGAGATAAAAGGGCAACCTGTGAAAGCGTTGGTTGACACCGGAGCAAGCCACAACTTCATCTCACCTAAAGAGGCTCGAAGACTTGGCTTAAGGATCACCACGCAAGAAGGTTGGATCAAGGCCGCCTCTGGAGACACCAAACCCATAGAAGGAGCAGCATGGGGCGTAAAAACAAAGATTGGTACGTGGTCCGGCAAGTTGCACTTCTCAGTAGTCCCACTAGACGACTATGACATCGTGCTAGGGATGGATTTCTTTCGAAAAGCAAAAGCCTGCCCAGTAACATTATCAACACATGTACATCATCAAGGGAGACCAAGTGCACACCGTTACCTTGGAGCCAGATACAAGGCGTCGAGGCAAAACCATCTCTATCTTGAAACTCATGAAGCCAGCTCATGAGGCATCCAGGCAACACGACGAGGACGTCGTGGCATCAGGTGGGGGAGAATGTCACGACCCGCCAAAATGCAGGTCGCATCACCCTAATTTTTATCGATTAGGGGCATTTACGAAGCAAGCAAGGCTGCCCGGAAAACTCCGGAACAGCCCATATAATTCTGCAGCAACATTGCAGCCATATTTTGAAGGAAGCATAGCACATGGAAATCTCTAGAAAGAAGTAGATTAACATTGTAAAGTATCTAGATATTAAGTTAAGAAATATCTAGATACTAGATTAAATAATAGCTTAGATATTTTGGATTAGTTAAATATCTAAGATATTTAGATTAGTAAATATCTTAGATATTTAGAATAGAATAATCTAGATTAGAGTTTTCTAGATCCTTGGCAACTAGTATAAATAGGAGGGATAGACCATTTGTGGATCACCTCTCAAAGTGTAACCTAAGTTCTTTGTAACAAAAGCCTTGTACTTGTGTTCATAGTAATACAAGCAATCTACTTGTGTTGTAATCACACATCACAAGCATTCCACTTGCGTACTACAAATCCAACATTCCCTACAAAGACTTCCGCTACTGAAATCCATCCATTCAAGATCAAGAAGGCTGACTTAGAACGGATCTAAGTGCCGCACGAGAACTGAACAAATCAGTCCGTGACACTACGCACCTTAGCTACATATATTATTCACTTTTCGCATAACTTAATGACGCATTAAGAGTTAACACGACTTATATATAATATATAAGAGAAGAAAATCAATGAAGAATGAAAACGATGTCTTCTAATGATTAATTAAGGGGCTTACTAAAGAGACGCCCTCTTGAATATATGGACGCCCTGCTTACGGGCCGTAAGGCCCTTCACGGGCCGTATTGACTGTCGGGTAGTCAAATCAGTCACTCAAAAACTTAACGGCCCGTGTAGGTGTTCACGGTCAAATTTTTTCACGGCCCGTTAAGCTTTTCACGGCCCGTTTGACATTCCACTTACGGGCCGTGAACTGCTTTACGGGTCCTATTTTCACCTTTAATAATTTGACGAGATATATTATTCCTCGTTTTTCGTGTAATTTTGTATTTATTACGTTATTTGATATGACGTAATATTCTCGATAGTCGTGTAATTTTGTATTTATTACATTATTTGATATGACATAATATTCCTCGATATTCGTATTAATTATGTGACGAGATGCAATATTCCATTTCAACTACTATATAAACGTTAGTTTATAAATTAATTTCATAATTCAAATTTCTATGATATAAATTCATTTTATTTCAACTACTATATAAACGCAATATTCCATTTCAACTACTATATAAACGTTAATATTTAACGTTACGATGTCTTTCTGGGATAGCAACTATTTATTCGGTTCGGAATCTAACTATTACCCTGAGGAGGGTTACGGTTATTACGATGAGGCTGCTTCAAACTATTTAGGACAGTTCGCGTCCAATTACGGCGGGAATGACGGGGGTGATAACGGTGGCGATAGCAGCGGTGATAATGACGGTTCTGGTTCCGATAAAAGAGGTTTATACGACACGAATCAGGTTATAAGATATATCATATTTAATTTTACTTTCATTTTACTTTCATTTAGTAATAACTAAGTAAAAATATTAAATTGATTAGGTTTTCTCATCTCGTGAAGAATTAGTTGATTGGGCAACTAACGTGGGGCGAGAAAATGGGTTTGTTATTGTCACCAAACGTTCAAAAAGAAATTCGAATGGTGTGGTGATTAAAATTTGGTTGAAATGTGATCGGGGTGGTGTATATAAGGGAGCATCCACTCTAAGAAAAAGTGGCACGAAAAAAAACAAACTGTCAATTTGAATTGCAGGGTAAGTACCAGATAAAGAGAGATGGGTGGATTATAGTTGTTGTGGATGATACTCATAACCATGAACCTGCTGAACACCTGGAAGGACATGCATACGCAATGAGACTCACCGAAAATGAGCTTTCTACTGTAAAGAATCTGACCGAGCAAAATATTGACCCTCGAAACATTCTAGGCACGTTGAGGGAACAAAATCCCAATAAGTGTCTGTGTTACGAACCATATATAACGCTCAGGCAAAAATTAAAAAGTCCACCAGAATTGATGAAACCTCATTGCAGGTTTTTTTTCTATACTACAACAACATCAATATATTTACACCCCTCACATAGATGAACCGACAAATACTGTCGACGGGTTTTTTTTTATACAATCCACATCTCACATATTATGGCGTGCGTACCCACACGTGTTGATGATTGATACAACATACAAAACTAACTTGTATAAAATGTCATTTGTTCAAATGGTTGGTCTGACATCCACCCTGAAATCTTTTTCTGTTGCTCACGCATTCATTGATTATGAGCGTGAAGCCAACTTCAGATGGGTGTTAGAGCAACTAAAAGCAACGGTGGAAGAAAAGTGTATGGAGCCCCGTGTTATACTAACCGACCGAGACCTCGCTCTGATGAATGCGTCAGAAGAAGTTTTTCCGAGTGCTGTTCGATTACTTTGCAGATGGCATATTTCGGAAAATATTGCTAAACATTGCAAGGCGAGTTTTTCAATGAAGAGTGGGGTGCTTTTGAGCATGTGTGGTCGGTACTTATTAACTCTGCAACGACAGACATATACGCTTATAATTACGACCTGCTTTATCGCAGATTGGTGTCCAAACATTCAAGTAAGTTTTCTAGTCTTATTCTTAAAAATATATGTATATTTACATAAAATAAGTATATTTTTTAAATAGGAGTGCTGATGTATCTCAAAAATAACTGGTTGGACCCCTACAAAGAGAGATTTGTGTCGGCGTGGATAAATAAAAGTTATAACTTCGGTCAGCACACAACGAACCGAGTTGAGAGCCAACATTCGTTGTTGAAAAGTTATCTGAAAGCAACCAATAGCACCCTGGATAGATTTATCCTTTTATTAATAATATCTTAGTTACCCAGGAAATTGCTATAAAAGAAAGTTTTACCAAAAGCAAAATCATGCTTATGGTGCAGCATAATCATGAAGTGCTTAAATTGCTGCGAGGTAACGTTTCTATTGCGGCTTTGGATATGTTAGTTGGTGAGATTAACAGGATAAATCATCTAATTATATCCAAAGAACCATGTGGCTGCCATCTTTTTACCAGCTGTGGTCTTCCGTGCGCTTGTAAATTAAACAATTACTTTCAAACAGGTGAATGTTCTTTTACGTTTTTTATTTTTTCATGAAAAGTTTTATATATTTAATTTAATATATTATTTATAGGTCAATGTATCCCACTCGATGCCATTGATGTTTTTTGGAGGAAGCTAGATTTTTCACCCGCGTATATTGTACGGGAGGTTCAAGTAGATGTACATAAAGAGATGGAGATGGTGACAAAACATTTACTTGTCCAACCCGAAAATGTGAAAAAATCTTTGATTAATATTTTCAAATCTTTCATTAATCCTTCAAAAACTGATAAAAAACCTCCTAAAGTCCAAACACATACACGGGGTCGTCCAAAAAAAGATAAGCAAAAAGAAACAATATTAGACTCCCCCAGACATAGTTCATATGTTCAACCTAGAGAAAATTTTGAAGGTCCGCCAACATATTCAAGTTCGGTGGTGAAGTCAAAACAAGGGTCTTTGTAGCGCAGTCAATCCATGTCTTCGAAATCAAGAGCCAAAGATGGATTATCTCAACAGAGTTCCAAGTTTTCATATATCTCGGGCGACAAAGATAAAAACATTTTTTTCCGGTTTAACCGCTGGATTCCATCATTCTTTTTCCCGTATATTTCAAGTGCGGATGATGTTTTAGCCGACGGCAATTGTGGTTTTCGTGCTATAGCACTCGCACTGGGATATGGTAAAAATCACTGGCGTTTTATTCATACAGAACTTATAGCTGAGTTGGATGAAAACAGACATAGGTATGCTGCGATGTTTCCTGATATAAACGAAATAAGGGAATCATTAAACTGGAAAGGCTTAGGTGCAGCTCCCCACAAAAATGGATGACAGTGCCACCTGCTACAATCCTTATTGCTAACAGGTTCGAGTGGTTATAATTTTTATCTATCGGCAACTCCGCTACTTTTTTCCCGTTCTGGTTATCTCCTCGTGATATCTGTGAACATCATATAATTTCAATTGCTTATGTTCAAGATAGCCATTTCATTAGAATTCGATTAGTGGGTGACTATCCAATGCCTGTTCCGAGCAAATATTGGTATTTGTACGAAACAGAAAACACTAATGATTGGGAGGTTATATACGGAAGTCGATTTCAAAAATATCTCGAACTAAGGCCGTAGACCCGGTTGAACGTATAGATTTAGTATAATTTACACATTTATCAATTCTTTATCGTTGTTGAATTGTAAACATGTAATCTATTATTTATTCAATTCTTTATTGTTGTTGAATTGTAAACATGTAATCAATTCTTTCGTTTTCCAAAGAAAAATGCAATAAGAAGATTATCGAATTTTTCTTCAACCTTTGAATTTTGTTTATATGAGCTGGGCATTTGGTTAGCATAAAAGGTGTGTAGGAATGTTTACTGATATGAGATGCATAATATTTGTTGAGAGTGTAATATTTGCAAGTTGCACCCTAAACCGTTTGCTTGTAAGTTGCACCCCCTAAACCGTTTGTTGAATTGTAAACATGTAATCAATTATTCATTTAATTAATATTGTTGTTGAATTGTAAACATATAATTAAATATTTAAACGTCATCCAAAATAAGTCATAATATATCAACAAAATTTTTCAATTTTTTACATGAAAGGTAAATAAAACAATGAAAGCCTACTATGTATGCGTCATGACCACCACTAGCATCACCACCACCAGCATCCTCCTCAACACCACCAGCAGCCTCCTCGTCATCACCAGCAGGTCGTCTGACAAACGGAGGCAACTCCGTCCGAGGAGGGAGGTCGATACCCTGGCTAGCAGCAAAAGTGCTGTACGCATCCGCCATCCATACTAGCAAGGCGTGGGACTGGCACGCCAAATGTAGTGACTCCGCCATAAACTCCCCCGTCGGCGGAATCTGCCGAATGATGGTCCTAGGAACAGGCGGTACTGGCGGTGGGACGGGTGATCTGGCGTGTGGCTGGGGCTGCGGCTGCTGCTGCGGCGCCGGCTGCTCCTCCTCCTCACCAACGTCCGCCACCGGCTGCTCCTCCTCCTCACCAACGTCCGCCACCGGCTGCCAGATGGTCCGACCACCATCAGTGGAGCATCGGAGGTCATCTCCAAATTTGGCGGCAATCCCCATGGCCATGACGGTCTGTCGACCCAAAATCCGAGGCGGCGTGTCCGTCGTCTGCCTCGTATTAGGGCGTCCGTAAACAACCCTAAGCGCGAGGCAATGACGGTGATGTAAGAGCCGCAAACAATCGGGCTATCCATCTGCAAAACAATCAAATAAGAGGCATAATTATGAGTCGCATAATAGATAATACTTATTTATTAAGAATTAATATAATATTTTTTTACCTTGCCTTGAATGACGCTGAAGAAATAGGCGGCCATGCAGTGAGCAAGATAAACCCGTCTAGATGAAAGCAAGGCCCTCAGAAAAAATAAATCAAGGAGCGACACCTGCTCCATACTCTGGTCTCTGCCGGCAATGGTGCCGGCAATGCACCGGTGTAGATACCGGTGCAACGAATCTCTAATGGAGCTCTCCCTAATGGCGCCCTCCCATGGCTGGTCGGAAATGGTCGGCCACCATCCGACCAAAGGAGCCGCCTCTGACTGGACCTCGTCAGAATAAAAACGAGGATCCTACGTCTCCTCCTGGGTGTAAAACCCAAGAGTCACCGCCCACTGAGCGAGGGTGAACTCAAACCTAGTGCTCGCCAGCATAAATCGAACAGCTAGGTGCTCCAGGGGGTCCTCATCCTCTGTCGCGGGAGTGAACAAAAACGTAGACAAAACTCCAACGTGAGCTCCCTGTAGCCCCTCCTAGATCCAAAATCAAACATACGTGACAGGATCTCAGCCTCTCGTTTGATCAATCAGATTGATTTGCAGCGGATTTAGCACGTTAATTCGCAATTATAGCAAGAACATAAAAGATATTGCAAGTAAAAGCACAAACATAGAGAGAGAAAGAGTTCTGCGAAAAATTAATTGTTCTATTGCTCAACACATTTCGGCAATTAAAACAGCATGGTTCACAATCCTTTTATAGGCGGCAAAAGGATGGTGGTGATGTCCTTTCTCTGACATCAACCGATTATTAAAATTACAACTGACGGAACATAAAACTACTGAAGATGTCAACAGCTGACATCTTCTTACAAAAGTGTTCCTATCTTTTACAAGTACTGACAAAAGTAGACTACTGAAATCCTACAACGACTGAAGAACAAACTCTTCAGTCGTTTATAACTACTGATACTATAACAGCTGAAGAACAAGCTCTTCAGCTGTTATACAACTACTGAAACAAATATACTACTAAACTAAAAGGGAAAAACCATCACAACAACTGAAGAAGACCTCTTCAGCTGTTGTGACAAACTCTGAGTCTTCAGTCAGCACTTGTTCTTCAGACTTGGCTTCAGATGATGTAACAGCTGATGACTTCAGTAGATGTCATCAGCTGTTGTCTTCAGTCTTTGTCTTCAGACTTTGTGCTTCAGTAGAAGGTCTTCAGTTCTTCAGTTCTTCAGCTTTTGATACTTCAGTACTTGTCTTCAGTACTTGAAGTCTTCAGTACTTGTATGATCAGTACTTCAGACTTCAGTACTTGTCTTCAGTACTTTAGAGTCTTCAGCTGTTGTTCTTCAGTTCTTTGATCTTCATACTTTGATCTTCAGACTTTGTCAGAACAGCTGATGGGAGTCTTCAGCAGTTGTTGCAGTGGCATGTGGGACTTAGAGGTTTTCCTGATCTTGGCTCATTGGTTCTTTTGGTCCAACAATCTCCCCCTGAACCAATGCAGCCAAAACCTCTAATTATTGGTTGTCCCACTTATTGTTGGCATAAGGATTGGTCTATTTCCTTCTGGATCATATTAGAAGTTGACCCAGATAAGCACTGGCCTGAGAGGTAGTCTCTAAGGTTTGATTGGCTGAGTATGGATGGGAGCTCTGTTTTAGGGAATTGGACACAGAACTGTTGTCCCATCCATGAGATCTACCTCCCATGTACAAGCCGGTAGGATTCTCGGGTGTAGGCCTGAAGAAAGATCATTTGTTCTTCTTTGGTAAGGTCTTCAGGCGCACCATCGAATAATCCTTCCCGACCGTACAACTCTGAGATGTACTTGGCCTGTTTTCCATTTTGAGCTCAACTGTTGTGACTTGCCTGTATGCAAATTCATCAGGATGTTTTCCCTCCAACAACAGGTTGAGCTCATCCCTATAAAAGTTCTCAAGCCTCTTATAGACCAACCCTTTCCTAATCACCCTATTATCTAGCATTGTTTGGGGTGATTGGTTGGCTCTATAGGCTTTCTCGAACTCCTCTACTATTTCCCAGGGTGTGATTACAAGAGCCACAGAGATCACTTCATCTACGATTCTCTTAAGTTGGCTCTTATATCTCACAGGCATGTCTTTCTTGACAATCCTGTGAGACACCCTTGGGTCAGGCCAAGTCCTCACTCTTTCCTTTTCATATTGAAAGGTTTATTAAGAGTGAAGAGTCTCAGAGCCTCCTTCTTCATGTTCATGATAGAAGTAGAAGCAGCATATGATTTGTCAATGCTTTTCAGCATTGCCTCATCGTGTAATCTTTGCTGCTCCTCTTCTTCTAGTTTTACCCTCACAGTGTCCTGCTGTGAGGTGGGAGTGATGGTTTGTGGTTTGGCTTTAGGTAGAGGTATAACTGCTGAAATGGGCAGACTATCCTCCTCATCCTCCTCCTCTTCTTCTTCTCACAGCCTCAACACCCTTCTCTTCTTCTTCAAGATTGGATCATTGGCTGCGGGTTTTGATGGTGAAGGGGTTGGTTTTGTGGGTTGTGGTTTGGTGGTTGGTGTGGGAATGTTGGCAGGCACTGCTAGCAATCTAGAGATGAGTGATGGTTTGGTCTGTTTTGCCAGCAGTGTCCTGTTCCCAGCACCGGCTTCGGAGAGGGCCTCAGCGACCAGTCCTTTGGTGAAATCACCAGCTGAACAGATCTTGGCGGCTATAGCCAAGATTCTATCCCTGGTCCATGCTTTAACATCAAGGACCGGCCTGCCCAGATACTTCGAAATGAATCTACTCATAGCCTCTAGTCTCTTTTTGTCCTCTTGGCTATAAGTAGACCATCGGTGTTCGATCTCCCTAGTCTCCATCTTCCTGAGCTCCTGATCTAGCAATGTTGTGTCCTTGTCAAAGCCTTTCCTGAACAGCTGATCAATGGCAGAGTCCATTGATCTGCTTTGTTCAGCATCAGCCTCCTTGACAAGGGCTGCTAGATCAGAGTCAGCCACCTTCTTTCCCTCCTCTCCCTTTTTCTTATAAGTGACACTGAAATCCTTTTGGATTCCAGCCACTTCTATATGCTCAACCTCCCTCTCTTTTCTCTTCCCTTTCTCCCTCACCCTACTACTCTCCTCAGCCCTCTCCCTCTCAACCACCACCTCTTTCTCTGCCTCTAACTCCTCCTCTCCCCTCTTCCTCTTGGCTTGCACTGATGTCTCCCCCTTTTGGGTGCATTGGTTGGGGTTTGACTATCAGCAAGCGCCTTAGTAATGGCAACCTCCACCATGGGTTGGATATAAGTGGGAAGCCTCTCATCAATGGTTTGAATGACTATATCTTTTAGTATGGGTGTGATGAGAGGCAGGGATTTCTGGAGGATAGCATCCAGCTGCTCAGGGGGTTCTGACCCTGAGAGCTAGTGCCAGAAGCAGGGGCTGGTGGCCGAGTTTGTAGGAGTGGCTCAGTGTTTGTGAGACCTTCGGGTGAAGGTGCCATCTGTGGGGTTGTGGTGGCAGATGGACTTCTATCTTGAGTCATCTGAGCAAGCAGCTCTTTGAGTCTGCTTATCTCATCCTCTAAGATAGTGTTGTGAGCTACAACGTCGAAGAAGAAGCTCAGGTCATCATCAGTATGAACTGAATCACCTGACCTCCTGACAATGTCAGGATGTACATGCTCTGAGTGTGGCTCAGTAATAGCATGTGCCCCTTGTTCATGGTACTGGGGACTTCCAGCCTCTGGATTGGATCCATCATCGGCAGTTGCCTCTGGTGAGGTCTTATTGATGTTACCAGCTTCACCCTACTCAGATGTTGATGCAGAGGAAGTGGCAGCCTCACCAGATTGTCCTATCTCCCTAGCCACACTGGGAGATTGGACTTGTGATTCTCTGTGCTGTGGGCTCCCACCGGCACGTGTATCCACCCCCTCTTCTGTTGGAGTCTCCCCAGTTGTGATGGGTTTCTGGGGAGAGGGTGGAGTGCTCAGATGGGTCAGCACTTTGGCTATCGCCAATGTAGGGCTTTGTGGGGCGGTCTCAGTGTTGAGGGGCTTGAAGCAGTGTGCACAGGGGGAGGACTGTGCTTTTCAATGGCAGTCTTCTCAAGTGAGATAGACCCCAGAAGTGTGGCTGCCCCAGAAGTGGTTGCATCAGGCTCCTGTTGAGAGGAAGCCTGTGCGGTTGTGGTGGGTGGAGTCGTGGTACCTGCTGGGAGAATCGAACCAGCAGGCACATCCTGCCTTTGTGTGGCAGGGGCATCCTCAGGGGACTCATCTCCCTGAGTAGCCTTTTTGGGCTTCTTTTTGGCTTTTGGTTTGGTAGGGACTTTGGATTTGGAGGTGGAGGCTGTGGGTTCCTGCTGCGTGGGTTTTCGCAGCCGGCCAGCCTGTTTTAGGGATTGGTCAGAGTTGTGCCTGGAGTATACCTCGGCTAGAACAGCCATGGCAGGGACCCCAGTGCCAACAAGTCCCTCAGCCTGAAGCTGGTTCTTTATTATGGCCATGATGAACCGAGGATACAAGATCCATCGGTTAGAAACTGGTTTTGTGGCCATTTTGATTTCCAAGTTAAGTGTAAAGGTTGTTTTTCAAGGATAGAGAACAATACCTGTTGCCACCTTGTTGACATCTGGTCCCATGAAGAGGTTTTGGGAGCCAGACACACGTTCACCATATGAAAAATGAGGCGTTGGGGATCAGGGAAGTGTTTCTTCAACAAGGTTGCGGCGGAGAGGTCACCCTGGTAGTCGTTGGATGTGAAGGATAGATCTAGGGCGCCTTTGGGGTAGGAGGTTGGGTAGGTGGCATCCTCCAGCTTTAGGGTTTGGCGCAAGGTAGCTGGAGTGATAACCACTGGGTGGTTGTTGATGGAGGACCGGAGAGAGACCTCGCCATCCTGCTCTCGGTTTGGACGGTGATGTTCGTCCAAAAACTCCGTCAAGGAGTCGGTGTAGATGGTAGGGTTCAAAAGGAATGCCGTTTGGTAAGGTGAGTCGTGCATCAGATCGACGGCATGGTGAAATTTTGGCCATAATGGCGATTTGGTGAGATGAGCGACACAGTTGTGTCGAGGTTTCAGTTGCATGGTCGCCATTAATGGTGTATGGGAAGTTCAGAGGTTTTGAAAGGTTAGGTCAAGTGAGGAGTAAATGCTCTGAACTTGGGTATTTATAGGGTAGGGCAAAGGCTGAAAGAAAACTACTGAAGGTTTTGGTGTTAGTTATCAGTTGTTGTAACGACTGATGACGTGGTCTTAACCTTCAGTGGTTGTAACATCTGAGGACCTGGTGTTAGTCTTCAGTAGTTAAAACTACTGAAACCTTGGTTTGTTCTTCAGATGTTGTAAACGGCTGAAGAGTTATTGTCAGTCTTCAGTAGTTATGAACTACTGAAGACCTAATATTCTTCTTCAGACGTTGTAACAACTGAAGACTTGGTGTTAGCCTTCAGTAGTTGTGAACTACTGATATCAGTAGTTATGAACTACTGAAGACATGGTATTGCTTCAGTTGTTGTAAACAACTGAGGACTTGGTGTTAGCCATCAGTAGTTGTAAAACTACTGAAGACATGGTTTTGTCCTTCAGTTGTTTGGGTATGAAATAGCAGCTGTTGGCATCAGCTGATGAGAAATTACTCATCAGCTGTTTCCGTCAAATCAGTTGTTTCATGCTAGCCTCTACACTTACTCATCAGCACTTTGGCTGACTTTCAGATGTTTCATAGACCCTTCAGCTCTTGTGAATATTTATGCCTTCAGCTCTTGTGATCAGATATTCACAAGTGCTGATGAAATACTCTTCAGAGCTGGTGAACAAATTTTGTCTTCAGTACTTATGTAAGATTACACATCAGTACTTGTGAGCAAAATTTGTTCTTCAGTACTTATTTATTTGAAAATCATACATCAGTAGTTGTAATCCACCTCACTACATAAGTTGTTTTCAATAAATAATGTACATCAGTACCTTGAGTCATTTTAGTTTCAGTAGTTGTGAAAGAGCTGAAGACTAAATTACTCATCAGTACTTATATTTGACCTTTGCTCATCAGTAGTTGTGAAGTAAGAGCATCAGCATTGGTCAAATTACTCTAGCTGCAGCATACCAAACCTTAGTACCAAATTTTGGAAAGTACCAAATTTTGGAATGTAGCACTATCTAAGGGCTTAGTAAAAATGTCTGCAAGCTCATCAGCACTAGGCACAAACTTAGGATCAATCAGACCTTTTTCATAGCAATCCCTGATAAAATGATGTCTGATCTCTATATGTTTGGTCCTAGAGTGCTGGACTGAATTTTAACAATACAAAGAGCTGAAGCACTATCCATTAGTAATGGAGTCTTAGTCTCAGTAATGCCATAATCCAGAAGTTGATTCTGAAGCCAGAGTATCTGAGAGGTACAACTTGCAGCAGCAATGTACTCAGCTTCAGCAGTGGATGTAGCAATTGATGTTTGTTTCTTACTCTGCCAAGAAACTAAACAATTGCCTAGGAATTGGCAACCACCAGAAGTGGATTTTCTGGTGACTTTGCATCCTGCATAGTCACTATCAGAGAAAGCAACTAATTTGCAAGAATGCCCAATTGAATACCAAAGACCTAGTGATTGGGTACCTTGCAGATATCTAAAGATCCTTTTGACTGCAATCAAATGGGATTCTTTAGGTACAGCCTGAAATCTAGCACAAGCACATGTTGCAAACATGATGTCTGGTCTAGAAGCTGTAAGGTACATCAAGGACCCAATCATACATCTGTAAAGGGTTTCATCAACCGCTTTACCTTTCTGATCTACATCTAGTTGTGTGATGCTGCTCATGGGAGTAGAACAGGGCTTACATGTTTGTAAATCAAACTTATTCAACAACTCTTTGGTATATTTGGACTGATGGATGAAGATTCCATCATCCTGTTGTTTGATTTGCAAACCTAGAAAGAACTGTAATTCCCCATAGCACTCATTTCAAATCTTAGCTTCATGAGCTTTGTAAATTCATCACACAACTTTGGATCAGAGGATGCAAAGATGATGTCATCTACATAAATTTGAACAAGGAGCTTATGTTCTCCCACAGTTGATGAATAAGGTTTTATCAATGGTGCCTCTAGTGAACTTATTTCTAGAAGAAAAGTTGAGAGTGTCTCATACCAGGCTCTAGGTGCTTGCTTCAGCCCATAAAGAGCCTTATCAAGCTTGTACACCCAATCAGGATGTTTATTGTCCTCAAAGCCTGGTGGTTGACACACATAAACCTCTTCTTTTATTTTCCCATATAGGAAGGCACTTTTGACATCCATTTGATAAACCTTAAGACTGTGAAAGGAAGCATAAGCTAAGAACAGTCTGATTGCTTCCAGTCTGGCCACAGGTGCAAAGGTCTCATCATAATCGATGCCTTCCTCCTGTGCAAACCCTTGAACAACTAGTCTAGCCTTGTTCTTTACAATTTGGCCCTTCTCATCTGTTTTGTTCCTAAATACCCACTTGGTGCCTATAGCACACTTACCTTTGGGTAATGGAACAAGCTCCCACACTTGCTGTTTCTTAAACTGAAGAAGCTCAAGCTGCATAGCTTCCACCCATCCATTGTCTCTTAAAGCAATATGATAGTTCTTTGGCTCTTGCTGACTGATGAAGAGAGCATAGAAGCAGAAGTTGGACAATTGATTCCTGGTTGAAACTCCAGCATGAATATCACCAATGATTTGAGATGTGGGGTGATTCTTGAGCTCTTGATAGACTATGATATCTGTGCAAGTGTTTGTAGACCCATCAGCAGCAACAGATGGTGATGGAGATTCCTGAAACCATATAGAGGATGGCAGCTCAAACGAAGTAGAGCAAGCAGAAATCTCATCAGTATTTGTAGTGGATGGAGCTGCTGAGGCAACAGGAGCATCAGGTTCAGTGGACTCAGGCAGGTTGTCACTAAACCTGAAGAGGTGAGTACTAACTACATCATCATCAGTACCACCAGGTGGAGATCTGTTGACAGGCTTAACAGCTGGAGGTTGATAAGAAACATATTGCAGTATGTCCAGATCAAACACTCCACAGGGTTTTGTGGAATCTTGTCCTTTGGAGATTCATTGAACTTCACATGCATAGTTTTTTCAACCCCCTTTGTTCTACAGTTGAAGACTCTGTATGACTTGCAAGTTGATGAATAACCAACAAAATACCCTGCATCCACCTTACTAGCAAACTTCTGGAGTGGGTTGCTAGTGTTGAGAATGAAACATGGACACCCAAAGGCTCTAAAAAATGAAATCGAGGGGCCAAATGATGAAGAACTTCATAAGGAGTTTTCATCAACCTCTTATTCACTAAAGCTCTATTCTGTACATAGCAAGCTGTGTTGACAGCTTCAGCCCAAAAGGTCAGTGGCAACCCTGAGTCAGCCAACATGGACCTTGCTGCTTTAATGAGAGTCCTGTTCTTTCTCTCCACCACTCCATTCTGCTCAGGAGTTCTAGGAATACTAAACTGCCTTCGAATTCCCTTGGACAGGTAGAAGTCATCAAGTGTGTGGTTTCTAAACTCTGTTCCATTGTCACTTCTCACACACTTGACCTGTAGGGAATACTGCTTTTCTACAAGTAACACAAAGTTCATTATAGTCTTGGCTGCTTCATCCTTGGAGTGCAAGAAGAAAGTCCATACAAACCTGGAGTAATCATCCACAATTACCAGGCAGTATTTCTTCTTTGCCATGCTCATCACTCTGACAGGACCAAAGAGATCCATGTGCAGGAGCTGCAAGCAGGCAGTGGACCTTGGTTCTTCTATTGAAGGGAATGAAACTTTGTGTTTTCCTTTCAAGCAAGCATTGCAGTCATCTTCACACTTGAACTCCTTCTGAGGCAATCCTCTTACTAAACCATGGCTTATCAGCTGATTCATGTTCTTGAAATTAACATGACCCAGCCTTCTATGCCATAGTGTAGACTCTTGAGGAGAGGCCTTGGAGAATAGGCAAGGATGGCCTTTTAGATCTATCTTTTTGGAAAGATCTAAGGCATACACTCTTCTTGTCCTGTTGGCCTTCAGGAGAGTGTGTTCATCCAATGCCTTGTCAATCAAACTCAGAACTTTGGATGACAGAATCCGACAGTTCTGGCTTGTGAAAAGGGCAACATGGCCTTTGTCACACATTTGACTGACACTCAAGAGGTTGTACTTGAGATTCTCCACATGGTTCACATCATCAAACCTTATTTCCCCATTGGAAACAAAGCCTTTTCGATGATGTAACCCTTTGCATCATTGCCAAAGGAAACAAATCCCTTCTTTCCTTGAGAGTAGTCATTAAGAAGGGAGCTGCTTCCTGTCATGTGCATGGATCCTCCACTGTCTACCACCAGATGCTTCTATGGCATGTTGAAGAACCCTACAAACACAACCATGTGTTAGTTGGTCTTGGAGACCCAAACCTGCTTGGTTTGGGTCTGTTCTCAGCTACAGGTGCAGCACTAACAGTTGTGTTAAGTGTGACAGCCTGAGGTGAAGAATATGGTGCAGAAGAGGAACCCTTTGGCTTGGACTTCCTTTTCTGTGGTTTCAACACAGGAGCATCTAAGTGGTTGACTCTTCCCACTAGTTGCTGAACCATCATCACCAGCTGTGTCTGATTCTGTGATAAAGCTTTCAGTTCTTCAGACACATTGGAGTTTGCTGATGATGGATCCCTATGTTGTACCATCTTTTTCTGAGCAACCTCAGCTGTTGCCTGAGTAACCCTACCTTCTTTTTAGATTTAGCTTTGGGCTTAGGGATTTCAGGCTTGGATGTTGCTAGTACAAACTTGGTTTCAAACTCATTCTTCATTTATTGATGTCCTCCTGATTTTCTCCTTCTGTTTGAGTTTGGAACCCCTTTTGTACCAGCAATCATCAGTAAGATGATTGAACAAGCCACATATATCACATGGCTTCTTCTTCATCTTATGCTGATCATCAGCTGAAGAGGATGTAACTACTGAAGACTTGTTCTTAGCTGTTTGCCATCAGTACTAGCAGTTTTCTTCCTAGTGCTGCTTTCCTGGTATCCTCTTTAGCTTTCTTCAAACCTTTCCTACTGTTAGTTTTCTTCTCTTTAGTGCTAACAGTATTTGAGGTTTGAACTTCAGATGTTGTCACTTGCTCTCCAGTACCTTCAGTACTTCTAGTGACAACACCTGAGTTGATCAGCCTTTTGGTCATGTGACAGTCAGCATTTGAACCATCAGCTGTTGTAGCATCAGCTGATTGGTTTTGACAGGAGTTAATGCTGACTTCTATCTCTGATGATGCTGATACAGAAGATAGTAGGTCACATGATGAGAAGGATGGGTTATTGCTCTCCCCATCAGATTCAACTTCTGCTCTTGAAGTGAAATCTGTAGGAGGAGCAGTGTGATTATAACCAATGCCAAACTTCACATTGGAAGCTGATTGCTTGCTAAGAAGCATTTCAAAACCCTTGCATGATTGCACCCATCGATCACACTCAACTTGGTGGTTGCAAGAGTTTCCTTGAGGTCTCTGTACTTCTCTAGAAGTACATCTTCCCTAGCTTTATCATCTTTGATTTGGCATTTAAGCTTGTAAATCTCATCATTTTTATCTTGAGTACAGCCTCAAAATCAGCTTTTCTTTTGGAAATAGTGTGCTCAAGCTCAGATTTTATCTATTAAAGCTACATTTGCTTCTCTAATAGAAGCAAATGCTGCTATGCATGATTCTGAACAAAGCTTGGCTTTTGCCTCAGTGGATACCTGAGATGAGGCATTCGATGATGACCCCTCAGCAGAATCAAGGGCCATCAGAGCAAGATTTCCAAAAGGTTGGTCACCACCATGTTGACCAGCACCTGGAGTAGTTGTTCCTGACCAGATAGCTCTTCTGGTAGACTACTCAGTCAACAACACTTGGGGTGAAAAAGCTATGTTGTTAAGGTTGTGTGTGATGATGAGATTGGGAAGATTGAGGCTCAGGAAGAGCATGAGGTGGTTGAGCCGAGGGTGCTTGAGCTTGACTAGGCTGAGGCATGTAGTAACAGGGGTAAGGATATGGCATATGACCCTGTGGCACAAAATAAGCAGGTGGTGCCTGTGCTTGTGATGGATGGCCAGAACTGGAGGAAGGTTTCCCTCTGTGCTGTGAGCTATTGTGGGAAAAGTCACAAAGGGTGCAGAGGAGTTAGATCCAGACGATCTACACTCTCTTGCAAAGTGTCCAAGCCTTTGGCACTTGTGACACCTCAACTTGCTCTTGTCAAAACCAACTTTGGTTTTGCCAGAGAGTCCAGGGAATTTCCTACCAGTTCTCTTGTAGAACTTTTGAGAGCGGATATTTATCATTGCCATTTGGTTCAAAATATCCATCTCTTCCAGATCATCATCTGGAATGCCCTTCAAGTCCTCCATCAAAAACACAAGTTGTCACCACCACCTCCTGAACTACTAACACCAACAAAAGCTTGTTCTGAGTTGGTAGAGAATCAATATGCTCATCATAAGAACTTTCTATGAAGCATATTCTGACTCATGACTTATCAAGGCATTACCTTGGACAAAGTCATCAGCGAGTTTGCCAGAAGAGGACAACTTCCTCTTTTGCTCTATCTCTCTCTCAAAAGTGAGCAGTTTCCCATGAAGTTGGGTGAGAGATAGAGTTTCCAGATCAGCACTGGAGTGTAGGACAATGGTATATGTGTCCCATCTCTCAGGCAGTGACCTGAGGAACCTGTTGTTCATCTGGCTGTTGGAGTACTCTTGTTTGACCATCTTCAGCTCAGAGATCAAACAAGAGAACCGCTCAAACTGCTGGGTCAGAGTCTCACCCTTTCTATATGAGAATGTCTCATATTGTTGGGCGAGGATTTCCCTGTTGTTTGCTAAGACCGAATCAGTTCCTCCAAATTGTTCCTTTAGAGCAACCCATAGGTCATGAGCAGACTCATGATGCAAGAGCCCTGAATAAATCTCATTAGGAATAGCCATGGCTAAAATTCCATGGGCTCTAGCATCAATTTCGAACAGCTTTAGATCTTCGTCCGAATATTGTCAGGTTTCTTCGCAACCTGTTCATTAGATTCAGGGACGCTCACCATAGGCTTGTATGGTCCATGCACCACTGACTTCAAACAACCAGCACTGTTGACAGCCAAGTGGTGAAGCATGCGTCTTTGCCATATGTTATACTCGTTCCTAACAAGCATCGAGGCTTGGTTGAGGAACCAGTATTATGAGGATCATTAGTTGGTGTCGTCATCTCAGGTTTTAGTCAAAAACAAGTTTAAACAAGACAAACGTAACTCAAAACCACCAGAGGACCTCAAGATTTTGGCCAGAAACAGCAGAAACTCACTCTCTATGGCTAATGCTTGCAATTGCTAATTCGATCAAACAGAGAGATCAAAAGAGCAGTTTCAAATGATCAATATTGAAATCGATCAATGATTAACCTGCTCTGATACCATTTGACAGGATCTCAGCCTCTCGTTTGATCAATCAGATTGATTTGCAGCGGATTTAGCACGTTAATTAGCAATTATAGCAAGAACATAAAAGATATTGCAAGTAAAACACAAACATAGAGAGAGAAAGAGTTCTGCAAAAAATTAATTGTTCTATTGCTCAACACGTTTCGGCAATTAAACAGCATGGTTCACCATCCTTTTATAGGCGGCAAAAGGATGGTGGTGATGTCCTTTCTCTGACATCAACCGATTATTAAAATTACAACTGACGGAACATAAAACTACTGAAGATGTCAACAGCTGACATCTTCTTACAAAAGTGTTCCTATCTTTTACAAGTACTGACAAAAGTAGACTATGAAATCCTACAACGACTGAAGAACAAACTCTTCAGTCGTTTATAACTACTGATACTATAACAGCTGAAGAACAAGCTCTTCAGCTGTTGTACAACTACTGAAACAAAATAAACTACTAAAAGGAAAAACCATCACAACAACTGAAGAAGACCTCTTCAGCTGTTGTGACAAACTCTGAGCTTCAGCACTTGTTCTTCAGACTTGGCTTAGATGATGTAACAGCTGATGACTTCAGTAGATGTCATCAGCTGTTGTTTTCAGTCTTTGTCTTCAGACTTTGTGCTTCAGTAGAAGGTCTTCAGTTCTTCAGCTTTTGATACTTCAGTACTTGTCTTCAGTACTTGAAGTCTTCAGTACTTGTATGATCAGTACTTCAGACTTCAGTACTTGTCTTCAGTACTTTAGAGTCTTCAGCTGTTGTTCTTCAGTTCTTTGATCTTCATACTTTGATCTTCAGACTTTGTCAGAACAGCTGATGGAGTCTTCAGCAGTTGTTGCAGTGGCATGTGGGACTTAGAGGTTTTCCTGATCTTGGCTCATTGGTTCTTTTGGTCCAACAATACCCTCTAGGCGTCTCTCCCTCGAGCCCAACGATGTCTTGGCACGCGATATCTCCAACCTCCTCTGGCACGTCCTAGTCGAGGGTCGGGTCCCCTTCAGGGGCCGTCCAATCAGCTTCCACGCCTAAGCCGTGGCTGTGTCTCTCGAGAAAACGAAGATTCGGATGTGGGTCAGGAAGTCACCCTGACCCTCAGCTCGGTCTCTGGACTTGAACGTTTGCGCGCGGCATATCTGCAAAAAAAAATAGAAATCTCAAGAACACAAAAAAGGGTTACGGGCCGTGAGACTCTCTCACGGCCGTAACCTTTTAAACGTTCAAAGGATTACGGCCCGTGCATAGCTGTCACGGCCCGTGTCCTTTGAAAATTCAAAAGGTTACGGCCCGTGAGAGAGTCTCACGGCCCGTAACCCCAAATTTTCAGATTATTTTCGTTTTTAAATTAAATTTAACATATTTAAACGATAAATACACAAAATAAAATACGAATTTGAATACGTACCGTAGTAAAGAGTCGGCGGTATGAAGTGATGAAAATCCGGAGCTCGTGACAGAGTGAATCGGATGTGTGTTTAGGGGGCGTAAATGAAGAAATGGGCCGTGAGTTCCTATATATAATACGGCTTCACGGTCGTGAAGGGCCTCACGGCCCGTTACTGATTGCAAAAACGGGCCGTGAGTGTCCTCACTGCCCGTAAGGTGGGTAATTTTAAAAAAACAACCTTAGGACTTCACGGCTAGTTTGGTAGCCCACGTACGGCCGTAACGTCCCTCACGGGCCGTTTCATTATTTTTTAGGTCTATAAATTCAACCACTTCACACAACCAATTCACACAAATTTACTCAATATCCAAACCATGAGTGCTACAAGTTTTACATCAAGTTCCTCGTCCCATCACCGGATCAAAATCCATGGACGGATGAAGAGTGACTTTAGTAAGATCTTGTATCGAAAATTCAGGGACTATCCCACCAAATTCATATTTTAGAACCGGGTTTCAACTTGTTTTCATCAAATTCTCGAACGTGAAGAATATCGCACCACTCGTGAACTTAGCAACAAGTGGTTTGACTTGAGAAGGAAGGTCACGACATTTCACCAGCTCTACAAAGATGTTTACAACAATCGAAATACGTTATGGAATGATACGGATATTATGACAACAACTCAAGAAAGATATCGGAGCATTTTGGAATTTCTTTTAACCATTTTGCGGCTTGAATCTTTATAAAGATCAAGAAGATTAAAAATTATGTGTTTTATTATTGTGTGATAATAACGGTTTATCGTTTTTAATAAAGTGTACCAATAAACGTTTATGTTTTAATAAAATATTTAATTACTGTTCTACATTATACGTCTAGAATACAGTTCGTCTGCCATAAATCTTCGGAATCTAAAGCAAGCATCCTGTAAGCTAACCTCTTGCCACTCTAAAGATCTATTTTGAACCAACCTACGCAATAACATACAAATTACAACTCCCGAATCTCGACCAATATGACCGGCGTTAGGAGGTCAAACAGTTTCACCGATACGACCAGTTCTTCGATTGTTCTTGTCCGGAGTGCTGCCAATATTGTATACGTGACAGAAAATGTAAAAAGTACGATTCGAATTGTACGAAAATCGTTCGGGCATTACGATGAATGCACCATGAATCATCACACGTATTTGGTCGGCATTCGTATGGAGAATATATACGAACTTGTAGTGAGTCCATAGAATCTTAAAATATACCAATTTTCTTCGTCATCAGTCATTGGTACGTAAACCTACAAAACAATTTAATTCACGGTTATAAATTCATGATTTTTATTGTAAACATGAAAACAGTATTCCGTATCAACTTCCCATAACGCGGGATATAGACAGTCACTCCCGTCGCCATATTCGTTACCATTAACGGACCCCGAGTATATTAAGTTAAACCACTCAAATTGGAGAATCGTCCAACGATCACTACCCGGCAACTCTTCTGTTCTACGTATTTCTTCGTATCTCCATATTTGAGATCTATTTGTCCACGCCCGAACATGCTATAAAATAACAACTTTTTTAATTGTTAGAATTTTAAAATAAAATAAAATATACAAAAAAACTTTAATCATACCTCTGTACCTAAAGACACGTTTCCAGTAATTCACGCCAAAATTATAACTGAATATCGGAATTACCTGTAATACACTCTACATGTTTGGGAATCACCGTTACGTATAAATGAATAACATTTTGAGACCAGTTCCTCCCGTTCTGCCAATTATGGTTATCTATTGGATCAGGAATACTTTCCATAATATCTCGTGAGTTTGAAGAGGACTCATTTTGACGTCTTCTATTACCTCCACGAGAAGACATTTTAACTGTTTCTCTTCACTAACCGTATAAACAGTAATATATATAACGTTTTATATAGAATATTAAATCGAATCAAGAAATAATACGTCAGTCACATAATTATAAATTTAAAAGTGCACGCAAATCGAGGAAAGTAAATTCTCAGAAGGACTATACACTCAGGGCCGTTATGAACTTGTTAACGGGCCGTGGGAGTGGACATTTACGAGCCGTTAGGTGTTACACGGCCCTGAGTAATGTAGGTAAAATGTAGGTGTGAAAATTTTTCAAAACCGTACGGCCCGTGAGACCCTTCACGGGCCTGAAAAAAGTCAAATAGCGTACATTTAACCTCTAACAGGCGTCTGATTAGCAAGAGCCTTGATTACTTAAGTGAGGTGTGCCTTAAAAGTCAATTGATCTGGCCCACCGACAGGTAATCGACATAAATAAGTAAGGTTAAATATCCACGTGTCGCCCTCTCATTAGTTAACCAGATTAAGATCATCTTTCGTTAGCCCCATCTTGGCTACGATATTCATACTCGTGTTCGTAAAGCTTCATCGATCTTCAAGCATCTGAATCCAAAATTTCAACATCAACATCACATTCACCTGATCAAAATCTACTAAACCCTAAAACTCCTACAAAAGAATCATGAGTGAACCACCAAAGGATTACAGCCACCATGAACACCATCAAGACCACAACCACCGCCTCATCAGTACGGAACTTTCCAAGCGTTCAAAACTATCCTCCTCCGCCGCCGTCGCCGGCGGTCATCGGTTTCCTCAGCCGGTTCCTCCTCCTGGTGCTTCCCGTGGTCCTTCAGGCAACAGTTATGTCCATGGTTATCAGGCCGTTCAAGGTATTGTACTGTAATCGATCGGAGTTCTGTACTTTATGTTCAAATTGATTAATCTGTTGTTAATATCCAATGGATCTGTTTCAAATTCGTTTAATTGATTTAGTTTTTGACGCTAATGTGGATGATCGAACTGTTGAGGTGGAGAATTCAACTATTGCATTTTCTCAGCTAGGTTTATTAATGGTTTTAAGTGATCTGGTGTCAATTCTTCTGCTAATGAGTGCAAATTGTTTGTTCTTATAAGTTATTATCAATATATGCATATATGTTTGTTATGGTAGCTTACCATCTGCATACCCGAAGTTCTATGATACTGCTTGTATGTAAGATGGATATTTTTAGGGCAAAGCTTAGTAGTTATTACATAGTGATGATTGGTAGTGATACATTTAAGAACTGTAGAGGGGCATCAAATGGCTAATGGAAACTTTAAAGGATAAGAAGATAATTTACATTTTACAATCATTAAAACCAACATATGTTCGAACACAATCCTCAACCTGATTTGGATATATTGTGAAATTTGTTAAAGTTATGACTTGTTTCCCCATAAATGAGTCAAGATTTGATGAACCAGTGTTCTGAGTGTACAAATGTTGATGCCTGATTTGTGGAAAAAAAAATTTGTATCATTTTTTACAGTAGAAATGTTATTTTTAAGTTGTCAAAAGTTGATGAGGTAGTGGTCAATGCCGGCAAAAGAGTCTACGTGACATCCATGTCAAAAAAACATTGCATACATGACCTCTAGTCTCCATATAGTGATTGTGATAGAAGCCATTGTTTATCGTTGATTCCACAAATACATGTATTTTAAACGAGTTCAATAACTTTAATATGCCAAACCTGAAAACTTGTTCCATTGTTTGTGCAAAATGAGAAA